>JAAMXP010003683.1:1531-19897 GCA_019693395.1 Ettlia oleoabundans | reverse complement strand
GGTCAGCAGGCAGATGTAGACACACAGAAATGCAGGCTATCTGATCAGGCATTGATATATGAGAGGTGCATACTGCTGCATCTAGTCTGGCCACTGCCTGCCCACCTTAAACAGGGGCGTTTGGTCAGTAGCCTTTCCCTCAAATGCCACGAACAGGGTGTGGGTGTCCACCACACCAAACTGTGTGGGGCGCACCTGCGGGCATCAATTGCCAGTTCAACATCCAGTAGCGGCAGGTGTCAGCATGCCGTGCACACTTGCTGCATACCAGTATATTCGTCGCGGCTGGCATGGCTGGGCTTACCAACATCCTCTTAACCATGGCCAACATTCGAACCAACCCAACACAACTCGGTCAAGCAAATCAACCCAACCAATCCGACAGTGCAGCCAGCCCAGCCCTTACGTAAATATTGGGGTAGGCTTTCTTCAAGTCCGCAATGTAGCGCTGGTACGCCTGCATTACAGTGCCGCCAGTATGCATACGGTAGGTACATAGTGCAGCAAACAATGGCACACAACATGAAAAATCGAAATGCCGCATACACTTGCAAGCGGTGGTATAGCCTGATCGAGGTGAGAATCAGCCAGTGAGCCCAATAATGCAGAGCTTCAAATAGAGCAAAACTTGAACAGACGTGCCTTCAAAGCAGACCCGTTCTGCTGGCTGTACTTACGCTGATACCCGTCCTGCCCTCGTTGCGCACCTGCATGATGAGCAGATCACGGTACAGGGAGGCTGAGTATGCAGCCTACTTTTCGAGATGGTCAAAGCTCTGGAGGTGCTGGAGGTGCGGGCGGCAGATCCACACCCACCCACCATGTCCTTGTGCTGCACATCTGGGTCCAGTATCTTGTGGGCCACCTCCAGGTTGCCCTTGGACATGAGCTCCTGAAGGTCAAGCATGGTGTGGGAGGAGGAGGGTGGCCAACTATGGGCCGCATGTTGCACAGGGTTGGTAGCAAGATGTGGCAATGCAGGCAGCGGCAATGCAAACCACTTCACCGCGCAGGCCATTGTTGGCAGCACTAAAAGGTGGTAACTGCATTTAAGTTGCTCACCTCAAAGTACTCCAGAGTGAGGTTCAGCATCTGCATCAAGGAGGACAAGGTTGATACCTCAGCGTGCGAATTGCTCCTGTTAACAGGCAGCTGGGCGGCAGAAATCGCGCCGCCTCAAGCGCACACCTTGGACACGTCCGCTTCGCCCTCACTGCCTTCCCACGCCTTCCACTTTGAGTTTACACCTGCCACGAACCTTGGTGGCGTGAAGCTGGTCACGTGACGCGTCGAGACCCTGGCTAGCGGAGCCTCCATTGTTCCGCTGCTGGTTCTTGAAGGCCAAAGCCCGCAGCGAGCGTCGAGGGGCCACCACCGCACCAACAACGTGCTGCTGCTGGGGCAGGGTACCTGGCCGGCCGCAAAGCCCCCCTGCCACCCTTGGTGCGCATCTGACGCTCACAGCAAGCATAAGAGATGGATAAGGTTGGCACAAGCAAGTAGAAATGGAGCCGAATGGGATTGTTGGTCTGCGCTGCTCACTCATCATATCCTTAGCAGTCGCCCCTAGCCAAGGAAAGGACGACGAAACCCTACGTGTTTTTACGTGAGGACATGTAAATTGCCTGATTGTGCTGACAAGGAGAGTCAACCTCAACCCCAGCAAGCCCACATGGGCCAGGAGGGCCAAGGACGTCACGCCACCCAGGGTACGGCTGGTCAGCGCTGCTCATGAAGAAAGGGGCAGTCAGACATAGAAAAAGGAATGGCAGGAAGGTTGCAAGTGAATGATGATTAAGTGATTGAAAAAATTCGGCGCAAGACGGCCGCTGTACTGTGGCCAGAGCCCAACCGGATAGTGTAGGGCAGACATGTCACCGGTGGCAGACGTAGTGCCAGCAGCATGTGGTGGCTCACTGCAGCGCCAGCAGAAGCCTAAGCAGCGGTTCCTTAGGAGCATCAAATATAGCAGGTGGTTGTGCCTCAGGCCTTTGCCTCCTTCTTCCCCTTGCCGGCGCAGCAAGGCTTGAGCGGGGCAGGCGGGGGCTTGGGCGCGTAGAACCGCTTGGATGCCTCCAACACAGTGAAGAACACGCTGCCGCCAATGCCAATCCACATCACGCGTGGCTCCCAGCCACTGCAGGCAGGCAGGCGAGCACACAAGCCAGCAAGTAAGCAAGAAGGCAGGTGAGGCAGGCGGGCACGCAGGCATGTGGGGCCCAAAGGAGGAGCATGACATGGGCAAGTAGTAGTACAAAGCGTCTCCATGAGAGGGCGGAAGCGGATGAGGCTGCTGGTGCCCATGCTGGTGCCCACCCAGCTGCAGCCGCACCGGAACATGGCGCCCGCACCCTCCTCACGAATGATCTTGGTGGCGCAATCTACCACACCCTTGTACTGCCCTGCAAGTAAAGAATGCAGGCAGTGCAGGAGCAACCGAGATGGGGCAGCTGGCAAGCTCAAGCACAAGGAACAGGAAAAGGCCGGGACCTGGACGGAGCAAGCAGGGCAGAGCAGCAAGGTTGGGAAGAATAGTGTGCCATGCATCTCCAGCTTGGCCAGCTACCTGCCTGCTCAACTGCCTGCCATCCACCCACATCTCAAGTGAGCTGCATCACCACATACCTCCCTTACCCAAGCCAACGTGCCCTGCAGCATGCACCTCGCAGTGTGCCACCTTGCCGCAATCAAGAGCGTGCCCGCTCATTTACCAACCACGCTGCCCCAACTGCACCGTCCCACTCTGTCCTGTCGCTTCCCCCCTCACAGCCCCCCTGCTTCCCTCCCTCTCTCCTCCCTCCTCTCTCCCTCCACCTGCCGCTCTTTGTTCCGCCCTTTACCTGAGGTGCCCTGCAGCATGAGCCGCGTCTTCAGCACATCCAGCGGGGTGGTGACCAAGCCCGTGAAGGCGCCAGCCACCGCGCCAAACACGGAGTGCTCCGCGGGGTTGAGGTCCCGCGTCCCGCGCAGCACAGTGGCCTGGTAGCTGCAGCACATGTGTGGTTGACAGGTCATGGGTGAACAGCCGGGCAAGCAGGTCATGGCTGCGCAAAGAGGGCACAAAGCGTGCGCATCAAAGCACCAGACAGGGCTGTATACAAGTCTATGCACCAGAATATGCACCCCCACGTCCTGCCAGCCATACCCCCTCTGAACCTGCCATTGGCACCATTCACTTCCCGTTCACCAAGGCGCAGCAGGAAGAAAGGAACAGCAGATATAAAGGTGCACTCACCCCCTCTTGAACTGCTCATAGGCCACAAACTCAATGGCATCAAAGGGCAGATCACGCAGCAGGAAAGAGCCGTAGCCCGCAAAGATGCCGCGCCGACCCTCACGCGCCAGGATGGTGCGCAGCGCGGTGAACGCATGGGTGAACTCGCCTGCAAGGGGATCAAACAAGCGGGCTGTGGTAGGTGGGTGGGTGGGTGGGTAGGTGGTCTAGGGCTGCAGATATTCGTGGCAGCCAGCAACTGCCAAACAAGGAGCGCGCATGCCTTGCCAGCTCACATCTTGAGCGGAGTGTGCAGTGAACCAGCCCTTCTTGCTTACTGCCTGCCTATTGGATACCAAGCGAACATGACCATCATGTCAACACCTGCCTCTCAAGCCCACTCTGCCCTTCAAAAACTGAACAGTGTGCTGGCGACCACCCAATCCCTCATATACCTCGGAACAGCAAGCTGGCCCCAAACCCAACCCCTGCCTCAACCCAACCCTTGCTCGGACTGTGCACAGCTTGCCGCCGCACCTGTCTGCATGCGGGTCTTCACAACCTCAGTGGGCACTCGGACCAGGGAGGAGGCCAGCCCTGCTGCCACACCGCCCGCCAGAGGCCCACAGAACTGCTGGTGCTCACCAACACGTTTCAATACAGCCTGCAGCAACGAGATGAAACAGGCAACAGTAAGGGATTGAAATTTGATGGCAGGCGTGGTGCGCAACATGCAAGGCAACACAATCAAAGGCCTGCCAGCCAGTCACAATAACACAGACATCAAGATCCGCCACCTGACAGGACAGCATCCCCATGAAGGTGTTAAAAGGCGGTGCGCTGCAGCACCCTGTCCACAAGCAGCTCCATTCAGCCTTCAATTCATTACGGACACGCTGCTTCCCGGACAGCTTTCCATTCAGAAATCTGTAAGCTTTCACCAAAGCCAGTCACCTGCTTCACAGGCTCGTAGACAGCCATGAAGATGGCGGATGCAGGTGCCACGCCCGCCAGGTTGCCCCACACACCCGCATACAGTGCGCGGCCGCCGCCCGCTTGCAGCAGCGCTCGGATACCACCGCCGGAGCGCATGGCCTGCAGCCGCGTCTTGATAGTGTCGATGGGGTAGAGGGCTGCACCAGGAGGGGGATCCCAGGACTTGTGTGGGATATTTAGTAAGGATAGGCGGGTGACGTTGTCTGGTGCATGGGGACTGACCTGTTCAAGAAAGCAGTCGTAGACAGCCATTAGCAGCCCTCACAACAAGAAGCACCAATATAAACTTCTAAGGGGCGAAGTAGCAGCACACCTGCCTCCACTGCACAGCCGGCAGTGGCGCCGGCGGCCAAGTTGCCCGCAGTGATGCGCCACTGCGGCACTCCCTCAAGGTTAAGCGGCTTGATTTCCGCTGCGCTGGCCAGAACGAAAGCTGGCACATGCTTAATGCTGCCGCTTGGGTTGTCGCTGCCGCCAGCTGCACCTGCGCCGGACTGCATACTGGCGCTGGCAAAGAGCGGGCGGCGGTGGCGGCGGGTGCTAGACCGCGGTCGCTGGCCCACTAGCAGCTGCTGCCCGTGGTCCTGCAGCTCAAACTCAAGCTCCCCCAGCTCGCGGCGCGGCTGGCCGCTGAAGGTAAGTGCCATATAATTTTTATCTCGCGATGCCGGCGACCCGCAACTCACTACTAGCACAGCAATACACGTAGGCCTGCCAAACAACGAGAATGTGCTTATATGCTACAAGGGATGAACCCATCTTATCGTCACTGCAGGCAAACGCAGCACGCGCGCCACATGGCCTGCAGGCGCCTCAAGACGACCTTGTTGTGGTCCACGAGGGTGAAAAATATATGGCAATAGCGAGCACAACGTTCAACGAATCTTGACTGATGCTTTCAGTTCTTTTCACTCTGTCAGGCTTGGCCGTCAGTCGTAGTTAACCCACAGTTTAATTTCTCAGAGTTTCAATAGCTGGGTTTAGCGGCAGCTCAGGCACCGCCAGCTTCCGCCCTGCACAAGTTGCTGCTGCTCCCGACTGCTTGATTGAAAGCGCCAGGACAGGCTCATTACTCCCGTCAGGCAGTTGAGACCATATGGGCACGCGACCATCGATGGAGCAGCGAGATGATTACCAGTATGCTGCAGCGTCAAGGCCTCCACTTCTAAGAACTGCGCGTTGCGAGCAGGCATCGCTGCCGGGTGGCCGGTATGGCAGCCTGAACCAAGACTACGTGCTCACCCAGCAGCTGCATGATCCCAAGCACCTCAAACAGCGCTGCTGGCCCCAATGCTATGTGACTGTGGTACTTGTGAGTTAACTTCAAGCTCCTGCCGCCAATGTCGCACGCTGTTATGGCAGCTGTGGTGGCTGCAATCCAAGTAGCAACTACTCGCAGCTGCCGCCAACTTTCAATGAACATCCTTTGCTGCCAGATCCTCATGAAGCCAACTCTACAATGCAGGATGGTCATGGAATGCTGGGAGAGGTTGCGGCCCGGGAAGCAGGCCAGGGCATCATGCACGCACTGCAGCACAGCTTCCTGCATCACCGACAGCTGGCAGGTGAGTGATAGGTGCTGCTGATGGAGTCCTCTAGATCAGTAAGCATGGTGCATGCTCGATAAACATGCACAGAGTACAATGATTGAAAGCATACAATAGTTGTGTTCTGTAACGATGTCCAACTGCTGGTGCTTTGCAGATTTATCAACAGCCGAGGTGAAGGCGCTTATGATGTCGGCTTTCCAAGCAGGCCATCGAGCCGCCCTGCGTGTCTATGATAGTGCGCCGTCAAGCTACATATTCCCAAAGGGCAGCAGGTGCATTTGCGTGAGCGAGGCCTTGGCACATGCATGTGGATACGGAATTTAGTAGGCAGTCGTACCAGTCAGTGCAGCAGGACAGCTTTTGAGGTCCTTGGCATTTAAATGCAGTTCCATGCATGTGCAGATTTGAGCAGCGATACACTCTGGTAGTTGATGACTATGGTGACAAGGTGAGGCAGGCGAGAGGTGAAAGGCTGTTGGGTTTTCGGCTATGTGGGATTGCCTGTGGCAGCCCAGACTGCATGATGTTGTACAGGTTGCCATCTGCACCTGAAGTGGTTCCAGCGCAGAATTTTTTGACCTGTTAACTCGCTCTCTTCCTTGCCTCTTCTGCCATTGCATGCTTGATGCATCAGGTGTACGTCTCTGGTAATTCTGTTGGCCGCCATGTGGAGTTCGGCACATCCGCAACACTGGCGCTGGTGCAGGTGCGGCCCTTACATGAAATTGCGTTCAGCATGAGCCACGAGATAGAAATACGGGTCCAGAATACGGAAGCAGTAACCGTAACTGGCAAGCGCTGTCATGCTGCTAACAAAATTCGTTTAGCACTCCATGTGCGGCTGCATCTGTCCTAATCTTGGCAGGGCACTACACTGGTGGTTGCTGACGTGGGTGATAGCCTGGCGGTGCTGGGCCGGAAGGAAGGAGCCAGCTACATGGGCGACGTAGGTGGGGCTGCTTGCTGCTGCATAAAAGCAAACATGGTGCTGTATTGCACCGCTGTGACGCCGGTCTAACTCAAGCTTACATTCAGTGGGTGCTTCCACGCTGCTTTACTCACATCACTGGCTTTGCTCGCATGTGTCAACCCACGCTTGCATGCATGCACTAGCCTCAGAGCTTGCTCCATTGAGCATCGTACACCAGCCTCTGCCTTTTGCCGCTGCTGCTGCTGTTGTCACAGTTTCGGTGCGTCACTGGGGCCGGGACAGACAGGAGCGTGCACGGCTGGCGGCGGAGTGTGGAAAGGCGGTGTCGGTGTCTGAGGAAGATGGGTATCTCACTGTTGAGGAGGGCCGTGTGAGAGGGTTTCAGCTGGGCATGACACGCGCGCTGGGCCACCGCCTGCTGTCAAGCTATGGAGTGACTAGTGAGCCTTCAGGTGCGGCGTGCCTGGCTCAATTGCTAGCACGAGTTGCGATGTATGTGGAATGCAGGGAAGCTTTAAAAAGCAATCAAAGCGGCACTGGCTGCTACGCTTGCATCCGTCTGGCTTCAAGTAGCGGATGCGTGGAGAGCTTGACTGCCCAAACATATGGTTGTCATCCATCAAACTAACTCCAACTTGAGTGCATTTCCGAACCCTTGCAGTCACGTTTCACCATTTACAGCCAAAGCATGTCTGCCTCATTGTTGCCACAGACGGGGTGTGGGAGGTGAGGCTTGTGTCCCTGGGTGCCCTGCTGAGATACCCTGGCATGCAGGTTTGGGGTGCACCAATGGCACCCTTTTCTTCCCACTTGTTGAATCACAGGAATTGTTCTGGTCAATTTGCAGGTTCTGAGCCCATGCGCAGCCGTGAAGCTGGTTGCTGATGTGTTGGTGGAAGGGGGCAGCGCTGAGGATGCCGCACTTGAGCTCTGCCGTGAGGCGGTGCTGCTGGCTAGCCGCAAGGGCAGCTTGCGGCAGCCAGGGGGCCAGGCGGACAACACCACTGCTGCTGTGTTTGTATTTGATGATACCTCTTGAATAAAGCTGTAAGCGCTCATATACACTGAGACCATAGACCTTATGCAGTCTCCGCGGCACGAAGTGTCTCACACAAGGCTGTTGACTTCAACAGCAGGAGTCCAGCCGACCGCCACCCAAGTACATTGGCACGCAAGCTGAGATCAGATGCCTTGGCGGCTGCCCTATGCAAGTAGCAGCCAACGCACTTTGTTCAAAGGATTTATCCGCGGCATTCTTGTCCACTTCACCGCTAATTCCCAACACCTTCCAACTGGCCGCGGTTCCGTCACCGGCACCAGCTGCAACGTTCATGCTGATCTTTTGCATTTCGTTTCCCATTCTCACATCTCGCCCCTCCAAAACGCCTCCCGACACTGCTATCCATCCTCAGCTCTACCTTTGCCTTAACACTGGGCACAACATGCAAACGTCTACGCTATGCCTCCCTGGCTCGGTGCACTGCAGCATGCAGCAGCGCCACCCTCTCCGAGAAGAGCTGCTGCAGCGGCCCGGCAGATGGGTGCATGTCGCCCAGGGAGGGGGAGGACGCCGGTTGCAGCCCCAGCACCTTCCCATGGCGCTGTCTCAGACCGCTGTCGCCGCTCCCGGCCGCCTTCAACTTCCCGACACCCCAATGCCGGAGGCTCAACTTGTGCAACGTTATAATCAGGTGGAGTGGCCCACATACGAACGATTATCCCTCAAACGCGCCGCCTTCGGGCGCTCAAGGCGCATCGACATTGGCACAGTGTGGTGGCATTGTGTACGCGCCACACTCGATAGCTCACCAGACGCTGCTCTCCCTGTTCCTGCAGGACATGGCGGAGAAGATGGGCTGGAAGCACATGCAGAACCCGTTTGAGTATTCCTTTGAACGCGGCTTGTACTACCATTACATAGCCCCCACCATGATCGTTGGCAGCCAGCCACGCAATGCGGCAGACGTTGATGCCCTGGCAGCTGAAGGCGTGAATGTCATACTCAACCTGCAGCAGGTGGGGCCTTAAGGCAGGTGTCCAGGGTGGAAGGCAAAGCTGGGCACCCTGTGCCAGCTTTTCGGGCGATGTCGTGCATGCAGCGCTCGAGGTCAGCCTCGTGGGTGCTGGCCAACCAGTTGTACATACATGCCATGCTGGCCTATGCAGAACCCAATACTGCATAGGCCAGCACTCATGTCTCGTTCCCTTTCCACCACTGCAGGACAGGGATCTGGCCTACTGGAAAGTCAACTTGCAGGAAATCAAGGACTGCGCACAGCATCATGGCATGCAGCTCATCCGCACCCCTGCTGTTGACTTCTCTCCGCACTCCCTACGTGACACCCTGCCACGGGGTGAGGAACTGGTTGGGGGCCCATTTCCTGCATTCACAAGGGAGGGAATCGTACTCCCCATGCCTGCTTTTCTTTGGCTCATCCAGTCCGCTATGTTCTCCCTCCCTCAACTCATAGCCTCGCCGCCGTCGCGTCGCCGTTGTGCCTGCGCGCTTGCAGCTGTGGCCGCCATGGAGCGGTGCCGGGCCGCGGGCGACAAGGTTTACGTGCACTGCACTGCGGGCCTGGGGCGCAGCCCTGCCGTCGGCATTGCCTCTCTCTATTGGTTCACCGACATGCAGCTGGACGAAGCATACGCTTATCTCACAGGCATCCGCCCCTGCGGGCCCAGCAAGGTTAGGAAACAGCGCTGTCACTCTGTGGGGGTGGTGTGTTTCCCCATGTATGGGGGAGGTGCAGGGCGGGAGGCAGCCTTAAAGCTAAGACCGCGGGCAGCAAGCAATCTGTTGGGCTTGAGCTGCCGTTCCCATTGCAGCTTCCATATATGGCCCAGTGTAGGGATTGGTTCTTGGGAAAGTTGCGCTCAGCAGTCGAACAGCCTTCATAATATGCCGCTGCTCTGGTCCACTGATTGGCGACCGACGCCACAGTTCCGAATTGCCTCAAACTGTCTGCCTCACCTTGCGTAAACCTGCTGCTGCAGGATGCCATTCGTGGAGCCACTTATGACCTGCTGTCTGGCCGGCCACACGAGCACTTCCAGCATGAGCCCCCCCACGCGTTTGCCACCCTCAGCAGCTGGGATCGCGATGCAATCCGCGCCAAGTTGCTGGGCAACTAGCCAGCCACTTGGCATGCCATGGCTGGCTATTGGGCGTGTGGGCGTGACGGATGCACGGGCCGACGCCCTGCCTTTGCCCTCTGACGCAATCGCAATTTTGCTTGCCGGCCATAGCAACTGTGGTTGATATTTCTTGGTTCTGTTTTGCCTGCCTCACAGCCGACTCGCCAGCCTGCTATCTTGCATCATGTGTGCAGCAACCAGGCGGCAACACTGCAGCTCATGCAGCTTGCTTCCGAACCTGCTGCCCTCTTTTATTTTTTTTTATCAGATGAACACCTTTGTCAGTGCCAATCTCTTGCATCGATTGCACCATTTGCCTGCATGGTTGCACTGCTAATGCACGCTCAGCGTGTTTTTCGACCTTCCACACTGGGCACATTGCCCGCAGCTTCCCTTCCCGATCAGATTCGCACACTAGTGGTTGTGCTGCCACCTCATTGTCCACCACGGCCGTTCTGCGCTGCATACAGCAAGGCATTTTCGTGGCCGACACCATCACGCCCTGTACATCTTTGCCCCTCCCACCTGGTCCCCCTCTCCGCGGGTTCCTGCATACGCCTTTTGCTCCCTCATTTCATTGTCTGGCCGGGCACATCCTCAGCCCTGCACCCTGCCCATCCCACCCACCCACCCAAATCACATCCGCCCTCAATTTTGTCCCAGGCCTTTTGAGGCTCTGCCTGGAAAATGCCAGTTAGGAACCCTTTTCACAAGTTGCAGACGTAGATCCTCCTTCGTATAGTTGTCGCGAGCAGACTATTTTCCGCAGATTATGAGCAGAACCCCTACCAAGTTTTGTACACTGTCTCTCTCCTTTTTGCTGCCCTGGGTTTGTTGTGTGTTGCTGGACCCTCAGCAACTTTTGTATGTGTATGTGTAAAGGTGCCGTAGGAATTGGGCTGTTTGCGGGTGCCAGGCGTGGACAGAAGCATCAGGATGCATGGCAGCTGAGTTGAGGGAATATGGAACTGCAAGTAAACATCAGCATTTGTATGGACCAGAGACAACTGTGTGAGCGCTCATGAAGTCGAGCCAGCTCAGCGCACAGCATGGAAGCAGACGCGTTTACACCTTATAAAGTTGGGGGCTCTTGACGGCCTGGTTGTTGCCATATCATACTGTTTTTGTTGCCATGTCCTCATTGGCGTTTCAGTCGGGGGGCGCAGACCACGGATCTTCTGCGGAGCTTCTCAACATGCTGGCTCAGGTGAGCGACAATCTGTCTCTTCAGTGTGTGACTCGACCGGCGGCGCGACGCAAGTGGGCAAACGCTGGGCACTGTCGGCCCCCCAACGTCCACCGCCACTGCAACCGACTGTGGTGCCCTTGTGCTGCTGTTGGCGGCTTGCCGTCCGAGCGAATACAGGTCTTCTGCATGAACCAGTGATTGAAGATGTTAAGTATCGTCTCAACGCTGTGCAGGCACTGAGCCAGGAAGGGATGGCTCTCTACCTTGTGCGACGCAGCAGCGAGGCGGCAGCGCGGCTGTGGTACGAGATGCTGCGGCTTCTGCTGGCTGCCAGCCCCTCCCCCAGCCGCCCGCAGCTCCACTTCCTCAGCGACCTCACCACAGCAGCGGTTGTGCAACAGTGGCCAGAAGATAGGGTGAGGTGGTTGGCTTGCGGTTGGCATTGGGCTGGTCGTTGCACCTTTCAGCAGTCAACCCAAGGCTTGGATCCACTGCTTCTGTTCTTTCCAACGGTTTACCTTATGTTCCCGCATGCAGGTTAATTGGCACCGCAACGCTGCACTGCTCCGCCTGGCAAAGATTGCGCCATGGGGCAAGTGGCGGTAAGCAAGCGCTCCGATGCGCCACCGGCCCAAGCTGTGCCTGTCTGCAGAACTGCCATGGCGCCTTGGCTGTTCCTTTTCGCTCGCTTGACACGCAGCACTCGTCGCATCGCTGTGTAATCTTCTGCAATGTGCACCTCTCCCAATCCTTGCAGTGCGCTGCGGGAGGCGTTGGTTGCGCTCGATAAGCAGAAGGCAGCGTTCTTGGAGAGCCATGGGCCCTTTTTATACCTGGCAGCACTGGGCACGGCACCTGCCTTCCGCAGCTGCGGCCTAGGTTCCATGCTGCTGGACCGGCTCTGCCGCATTGCCGACGAGCAGCAGCGATACATGTATGCCGAAGCCACCAGCGACGCTGCGCGCGCCTGGCTCAAGCGTGGGGGCTTTTTTGAGCTGTTGCGGCATAGCGTGCGGCCCCATGCACCAGCCGTATACGTCATGGTAAGGCGGCCATTGCATCCAGAGCGCGAGGGCGCCAACGGCACCGGGAAGGGCCCGGCAGTTGGGCAGCAGGTGGTGGCGAGGCCCGTGCATGGGCGGCCGACAGGCTCAGTCAGGAGCAGATGATGTCGTTCTGGCGTAGCAGGGCGTTGTAATCAATCATTATTCAACGTGGACATCGGATTGAGATCAGTGAGAGCCCAACAGCATGTAGATGCACAGTACAGTGCCCAGTGCGACCGACGGGAGCTCCTGTCGGTCGCACACTTGTTGAAACAAAACACCTGCAGAGAGTGCAAGAGACCAGCTACATTGTGATGCACTGCATCTGTCTAGTACTTAAAAGGTACAAAGGACAGGTGAATGCGCTAACGTGACCTTGCAGACGGCACAGGAGTTTTGCGGAACTGTCGCCACTGCCGCCCTGCAGGCTGGCGCCAAACCGGCATCCTGCCGACATCGGGCGGCACAGAGACGCGCGGACAGCGCTCGAAAGCCATGCAAACCATGGAACGGACCCCGCAAGGCTTGGTAGAGCGTGGGAGAAGGGGTTAGCTTGTCCCAGGGTCCAGCTTGGAAGGAAATCAAGCGGAGAACTTGGGCTAGAGGAGCACAGCAATCTTCGTCTGTTGCGAGTGAATCCTTAGTTTTGTGAACGTTTCCTCACAGACCCTAGCCATGGCCTCCGCCCTCCTCGCCAAGCCCTGCCTGGGCCTGCGCAGCAGCCAGCTGACCACTGCCCGCCGCGCCCGCGTGGTGGCCCCTGTGCGCGCCATGGCTGACAAGGCGCAGGTAGGCAGCGGTTGGGTGGGGTTGGGAGGGATAGGAGAGCACCGCACACACTTCACGGGTGTGGCAGACCCTCTGCAGCGCGGCACAGCTGTCCGCCGGGCGCAAGGCCGCATTTTGGCAGCAATGTAGTAGTGTCCCACCCCGTTGGGCACCCAGCAGCCCCGACGCAGAAAGGATCATGGCCGCCATTGGCTAGTCCCGGTGCCGTCTGTGGTTTTGGCGCCAGCTTACTTTCACGCCTTGACCGGGCTCCTTGCCCGCTCGAAAACAACTGGTCTGCATTGAGGGCGTGATCATGCCGGTTTTTGTTTGCCAGTCCTGGCCCTCACATTGCCATCATAAATGCCAAGGTGTACACGTCATTGACTGGCTGGCTGGCGCGCCGCTGCATGTTTTTGTTACCTGCAGGTGATTCAGCCTGTGAACGGCGACCCCTTCATCGGCATGCTGGAGACCCCCGTGACCTCCTCCCCCCTGGTTGCCAGCTACTTGTCCAACCTGCCCGCTTACAGGTGCAGCTTGCAGCCTACATTCATTGGCAACCGACAGCGTTGTCGAACCGCAGCAAGCCAGCAGCCAGTCCTGCAGGTCAAACAGTTGTCTAGGGACAGCAGTTCCAGCCAGAAGCACAGCATCTGTTGTTAAGCAGTGGTACTCGCTCCTGACAATCAATGCATTGCTTTGCGCCTGCAGGACCGGCGTGTCCCCCCTGCTGCGCGGTGTGGAGATTGGCCTTGCACACGGCTTCCTGCTGGTGGGCCCCTTCATCAAGCTGGGTCCCCTGCGCAACATTGAGGGCGTGGCTGAGATCGCAGGCTGCATCAACGGCGCCGCTCTGGTGCTGCTGCTGACCGCCTGCCTCTCCATCTACGGCTCCGTCACCTTCCAGAGCGAGGGTCCCCAGGTGCGCCAGGCTTGCACCATGTGTGAACATATGTGGCTCCATGCTTTATGTATAAAAATTGACAAGAAAGTGCTCGTTGACCTGGCACAATGAAACCTTAATTAGCTGGGTGGGGCAGTCTCTGGCAGACTGGCAATAGGAACAGTAGCCATAGCGGCCTTGCGCGGGTGTTGGGCAGGGGCCTGCTGTATTCACCCTGCTGAATCTGGAAGCGCAGTGGGGCCCAAAACAGCGGTGGCATGGGCAACCCCAGCACCCTACTGGCTGAGCAGATTGACAGCCATGTTTGCTGTAGCAGCGGCACGTGTCAGTGTCATATCTGTTCGCCATGAGCTGACGTGATGCCATCATTGATGCTGTGGTAAAGTGCACGTGTTCATGTCTTGGCAGCAAGCGGCCATTTAGTCAACATACTTGCTTGCATTTGTTTGCTGCAAACCACTGATTCCTGCTACCCTTTTGTGATGCGCTGCAGGTTGGCGTGAAGACCCTGACTGGCCGCAGCATCGCCCGCGACCCCCTGCAGTCTGCGGACGGCTGGAGCAAGTTCACCGCCGGCTTCGCTGTTGGCGGCCTGAGCGGCGTGGCTTGGGGATACATCTGCACTCAGATCCTGCCCTACTACTCTTGAACGGGCGCTTGTTGCCTGGATGCGGCGCCGGGGCCTGGCGCGTGCCTCCTTGCATGACGCAGCAGTTGGTGGCCTGAGAAGAACATAAAACCCGCAATGTCACCCTGCTGGCCAGTAGTTTTTGCTTGAAGGATTCCCCATCGCTTGTAGGACGCTCATTGTTGTAACATAAGCTTGCCTCGCCCTTTCACTTGGCCCTGCCTTGGAACTGGACAGGCTATGGCTTGGGGAGGCGACAGGGCAGGTCCGTCGCCTGTGACAGCCTGGCAAAGACGTTACGGAAGAGCATAAAGCTATCCCCCGGCTTCGCACTGGGGTCGTGTCATGCGGGGCACGATGGGGGCGCGGGGCAGCACATTCGAAACTCTAGGGCGACCCGTCAACACCGCTCTCGTGTCGGCCGTGCTGCTGCTCTGCTGCATCCATACCGCAGCGACTGCCTCGCCTTTTGACACCCAGGTGAGGCAAGGGGACAGCAGTCTCTTAGGCAACCGCGGTGGCACCGATGGTGGTGAGGTTGCATGCCGTGCTCCTGCCCCTGCAGTGGAAGCTCGTGTTGCCCTGGGCCGAGTCCCCCAGCGATCAGAGCACGCCGCCGGCGATATATGGCGACGACCGGATCGTCGCCTTTGCCGGCCTGGAGGACAACAGCTGGACGCTGGTAGCCACCGCCGCCACGGGCGCCGCAGCAGGCCAGCTGTTGTGGACCACCAAACTGCCGCTGGGCAGCAGCCTCCCCAGTGTGATAGCTGTGGCAGGGGACTTGGCAGTGCTGGAGCTGGATGATCGAGTATTTGCTGTGCACCCAGGCACGGGCAGCATCCTGTGGAACGCCACCAGCCCATGCTCCCTGGGGAACCCACGCATGGTCAATAGCAGGTATGCGGGGCAGTGGGCATTGTGATAACGCCTTGGCTGCACGACTTCAGCTCTTGTATCCAAATTGTTGAACCTGTTCTCTGACCAGCGCAGTCACATGTATGCTGCCCCCCAACAACCCACTTCTATTTGCTGGTCTGGGTTTACATCGCCGGCCCATCAGCCGACTCACATGTCTTCATCCCGCCAATCATTCGCTTCACACCTACCACTTACCGGCAGTCAACCATTGTTCTGCTAGTTCAGGGACACCTACTACGCCGTCTACCTCATTTGCAACGAGCTGAGTGGCGACTCAACAGTAATGGCCCTCAGCCCTGCTGACGGTACCGCCACCTGGACGCTTTCCACTTCATCCCTGGCCGCACACCTCACCCCCGTGCGCGCTGCCGCCGCAGCGGACGGGATGCTCATTTATGCGGACACAGGCAGCATGATTACAGCACTAGATAGCACAGACGGCGCTCTGCTGTGGCGGGTGGATGTGGGGCTGCTGAACTCCATTGCAGTGACAACATCAGTGACGCACCTGGCAGTGGCCGCAGATGTGCTGCTGGTCAGGTGGGTGGGTGGTGGGATTGGGTGCCAGTGTGTGCATGGTTGGCGAGCAGTGGTCCCACTAGGTAGAAGTGTTCCGTGAATGGCTGGCCACTTGACCGCCTGCTGCGCTCCCAAAGTTGCCAGGGCTGTAAGGGTGCTCATTTTAGTCATGGCTGCATACCTGCCTGGGGCTGCCTGTTCCACAGAACGCCCTAAATGGGCTTGCCATCTCAAGCTTATTCATGTGTGCATGCGATGAGAGCCCCTGGGTCTTCCTAGCACCACTTCTTTGCGTTGCCCAACTCCTCCAATCCTCTTCATCTCTATTTCAGTGCCTGACCTGCCTCCCTGCCGTCTGCCTGCCTGCAGGGAGTTTGCCGCAGGGCTCAACTTCAGCATCGGGCCCTTCTCCTACCTAGCCCTGCAGCTCAACGGCACCCAGCCCCCAAGCCTGCTGTGGGCGGCAGGCTCACCAGCTGAGCGTGACAGGCTGCCAGGCGGCGTCACAGAAGCATCACCCGTCGTGGCCCCAGCGCTGTCAGAGGCGGATGATTTGTTCTTTTATTGGGCAGCAGCTGTGGTGCCTGCCTCGCCGCCGCCTCAGCCCCCAATTGCTGTGGCAGCCCAGCCCGCAGCGGCGCCGCCAGCTGTCGCGCCAGCCACCTCCCAGGAGGCTCCGGCCCCCAAGCCCTCATCCACCTCTGCCATGGCGGTACAGTGGATAGAAGGCGATGCATCCATATCCCCTGTGTTGAACAGCAGCGGCACGGCCGCAGAAGGGGTGGCAGCAGAGACGGCATCAGCTGACACGTCGTCAGTCGCCCCCCCTCCTTCATCCAGCCAGGGGGAAGGTGACGTAGCTCTGCAGATGCGACAGCTGCTGCAAGCTGCTGCAAGCACACCCCAGGACCAGCCCACGGCATCCACAGCAGACGAAATACCCGCGAGTACAATTTCAGAGGTCTCCAGAGCTGTCAACCTGGTAGTGGAATCGGCAGCGCCCCAAGCCGCCCCCGCGCCCGCACCAGCCCCCACTGGCGGCGCTGGCAATCTCACCATTGCTTCGTTGCCGTCAGACAAAGCTGTGCAGAATGGTGGAGTGGGGGTCACGCCACCCGAAGGCGTGCGCACCGTGCCAGTGTGAGTGCCGTGGGTTGGTGGTTGGGTTGCTGCTGGCCTTGCCATGACATTTATAGTTGCAGTCTGCTGTAGTTGCATGGCCTGAACCGGGTTCTTGTGGTGTTGCTTGGTCCTGATGGGTGCTTGATTGGCCGCGCCTGTGAGCCACCTATCATTACGTGCACAGCGCTAGCGCTGCACTGCCCTTCCTGCATCCACACCCCTCCTACAAACAATCAACACAAACTTTGTGCACGTGCCCCTCACGTTTGTGTATTGTGGTTGGTGTAGTGTGGTTTGTGCTGCAGTCTGAGGGCGCGCTCCATCAGCACCGGCATGGAGGTGTGGAGCCTGCAGCTGCACCCGGTGTCAGCACCCAGCGCTGCTGCGGGGGCGGTGGCAGTGGTCACGCCCGACGGCCTGCAGGTGCGCCTGCCGCAAGCGCGTGCCCCCCGAGCCCCACGCGCCCCCCCCCCCCACGCCCACGCCCCCCCGCTGGCCTGGTCATGCAGGCTCCCCTTTGATCTTTCGTTGAGCTAGTGCAGTTGAGCTGTGATCGGTAAAGTTTTGGCTTCCTGGCACCTTTACCTTGCACACCTGGCTTGTCCCTCCCTCTACATCCCCTACTGCACCTCCACCCCCCTGTACGCATGCGCCCACCACCCACTCACCACATCCCTCCCCTCCCTTTGTGCCCACTATGCAGATCATTGACTCTGAGACCGGCGAGCTGCGCTGGCCTGTGGACCAGCGCCCCATAGGCATCTACCCTTATGCACCCACACTGGTCAGCAGGGATGCAGCAGCTGTGAAGAACTGCCTCGACACGCTGGCACCCAACTCCCTCTGCATCTACAGCAGGGCCCAGCAGGCACCGGCGCTCAGCCAGGCACCCTCTGCTGCTGGCAGCCAGCCGGGGAGCAACACCACAGATAGTCAGCAGGGGAACGAGGGGGAAGGTGCCGCGGATGAGCTGGGCAGCGTTGCCGGGGCTGGTATCAACACAGATGTCATCGTCAACAGCGCCTCTGGGTTGCAGGCCGGCCTGCCGGCATTGGTGGCGCTGGCTTGCGCTGCCCTGCCCCTCCTGCTGCTATGAACGTGAACAAACTGACTATTTTTACAAAGCCTGGCAACCAGCTGCTGAAATGCTGTGAGCGTGCAGCCATACACGCATATCACCAGATTAACCGCTTCAATAACTTCTTGCTACCATACGCGCCTTCTGTCCCAAGCCCAGAACAGTTAATGCTTCCTTATGCATGATCAATCAATCTTTCAACTATTTGCTACAGGGTTAGAAAAACACAGGTTTCACTTGTAATCCGTCTAGCACCAGCAAGCAAGGGGAAGGGACAGGGGCAGGTTGGCAGAGGCGGGAGCGCTACACTGGGCCTAACAAAAAGCATGGAAGTATCAAGTACAAGGGGGGGGGGGGGG
>JAAMXP010003676.1:1438-14480 GCA_019693395.1 Ettlia oleoabundans | reverse complement strand
CCCCCCCCGTGCCACCAACCCCGTTTGTGCCGCCTGCTGCTGCAATGCAAATGTGCAGGTCTGTGAGGGACACTTAGCAGCGCAAGCAGTGAATGCCTGGCTGACGACAGGCTACCACGGCGGCTTGAACATAGAGGTACGAACTCGGAAGCAGCGAGGCAGGAAGGCTGCGAGAAGCCCTGCCGCTTGTGCCTTACTTTGTCCAACGCAGTGTGCTCCGCATCTGCAGCTGCCCTTGCCTCCTAGACCACTCGCAAACGCAATATCCCCAGCTCACAAACAGCATAACCCCCCGCCCCCTTTTGTTGTTGTTGCTTGCTTTGGTTCTGCACCCACATGCGTCCGCTCCTTTGCCTTGCCTTTGCCTATCCCGCAGGCGGTGCAAGTGGCGGACGGGCTGCCCGCCGTGGATGCGCTGCGCCACATCATCGACCGAATCCGCACAGACAACTTTGTGCTGCTCAGGTGCGCCATCCACAACACTCCTGGTTGCTGCAGTATTCCTGCTGCAGGGGTTGCCTTTTTCGAGGTGCCATTGCCTGCCGCTAATCAATGCATCACGACGGACATGCAGATGTTTGTTATTCCTTCCTGTTGACCGCAGCTGCTTCTTCCTTACAGCATAATGTTAATTCCACTTCACCTTACCGGCCCCAAGGCACAGCCAACCTGATTTCCAGCCAACCTGGGATGATTACCTTCAGCTGCCTCCCCGATCCTGCCCATCTCCCTGCAGCGGCGATGTTGTGTCGGATGCCAGCCTGCGGGCGCAGCTGTTGACCCATCACGTGAGGGAGGCGGTCATGACGGCGCTGCTGGGGCGGCGCAGGGTGCTTGCCACAGAGGAAACAAAGCCGGGGCGCTCCCCCCGCAATGTTGACTACATTGGTACGTAATGGACACTACCTGGTAAATGTAGGCGGCGTTTCTGTATAGCGGGCATAACAGAGGGTAGCTGTCTAGCCGACTTAGGCGCTCACCAGCACAGTAGGAAGTGAAACTACCAACGCAGCAGGCATAGCGTGGCATGCTGACCCCTAGCCTGGTTAAAATCGTATGGAGGTCTTTCTGCTGCTTGCACTGGAGCAGGCCGTGCCAAGCTTGCCACCCTTGAAAGCCACCTGGCCAGCATTATGCTTGACGATCTGCACTCTTTTACACCTGGGGCACAATGCTGCCGTGTGTGCTCTCAGCTCGTGTCTGCAACGTGACACTGGTTCTGCTGCCTGCCTTGGCCTGCATCCCCCTGACCCCTGGCCGTTGCCTGCAGGCATGGCAGTTGGGACCGACAGGCTGACGCTGTATGTGCATAGCCCCGAGATCGTGAAGCAGCTGATTATTCCTCCCAGCTTCCTGCGTCGCTTCCCAGACATGGAGATCCGCACTGACCTGGTGGACATGCAGGTGGGGTTTCTGGGTGTGGGTATGGGTGGTGTGGCAATGGGTGGTATGGTAACTGGTGGGTGGCCTGGTTATTGGGTGGTGTGGTAATGGGTGGTGTTGTAGTTGTTGGGGGGGACCTGGTGGATATGCGAGTGGGTGGGCAGCTTGGTGGCAGCCTTTGTGAAGTTGTCCACCTTGCACACCTGCTTCAGGTGTATGTGTTTCACACCCCCACACTGAAAGCGGTCCTGGCAGCTAACGAGAAGCTGAAGCACCTTGAGGAGCAGCTGATACCGCATCTCATCCGGTACCAGCTCAAGCCGCGGCGCAGCGTGGGAGAGGAGCAGGCAGCTGCTCTAGCAGCCACTTATAGCCCCGCAGCGGGCGGCGGCAGCGTCCCAGCAGCTCTGGAAGGCAGCATGGCGGATCTCTCGGTCTCCGGGGTGAGCAGCAGCAGCACGGCGGGAGGCACGGGGGCAGCTGCGGGTGGCAGCGGCTGTACCGGCGGCATCAAGCCTGAGTGGTACTGCTGCGCGTATCTGGTCCCACAGGGAATTTTCTGCCAGCGAGCCAACACTCTACAGGGATATGCAGATGTCAACAGGTGGGTTGTTCCTGTAGCAATTAATAGGCCAGCCTGTGAAGGGCGATCACGATCGCGGATCCATTGCTGAGAAGTCGCAAGGCCATATGTAAAAACTTGAGAGTTGTTGCTGGTAGCGTTGTAGCCTGCCAAACAGTAGCATAGCAGCATGCTCCTGCAAATATATATGCATGCGCTCCACGCGCTTTCCACCCTGCAGGGACGTGCTAAGTGTGCAGAACGCGGCACGCGTGCTCAGAGAGGAACCCAACCCCAAGTTTGACAATTTCGTGGCTGGCAGCGTGAGCATGGGCGCACGGGCCAACGTGTCCCCGGCCACCATGGTGGGAGCTGATACAGTGCTGGAAGATAAGGCCAGCGTGAAGAGGAGCGTGGTGGGCTCTGGATGCGTCATTGGCACTGGCAGCAAGGTGAGCCTAGTGGTTTGGAGTGTGTGGGATACTGTGGGCGGGTTCGGTATGGTGGAGGCTGATACGGCAAGATTTAGGTGGGGGGCAATGTTGTTGGTAACAGGGGTTTGGGCATTGCTTGGTTTGTGGCGTGATTAGAAGCACATGGCCATTTGCTTTGGCGATGGAGAGGCTCAGCTGCTTGCTACCCCTCCCGCACATAGCAAGGCTTGTGTCAACGCTTGTGTCGACAGTGGTTCCCCGGTCATTATTGTGGCTGCCACTCCTTGATGCCTTCTTCCTCCTTCTGTGATCTGTTTGTTAAACTTGCAGATTGTGAACAGCGTGCTCATGGATGATGTGCGGCTGGGCCCTAACTGCCAGGTGCACAACTGCATCCTGAGCAGCGGGGTGAGCCTGGGGGAGGGGGTGCGGCTGCGGGACTGCCAGCTGGCGCCGGGCTACGCTGTGCCCGCTGGGACAGAGCTTACAGAGGAGATACTGCCGGTTGCGCCTCTGCGGGATTAAAGCGAACAGTCGGCAGCACTCAACTGATGAGCCACCCATCTAATTTAGCTTTGTTATCTTCGGGCGTCGCTGGCTACAGCCTTCAAATGGGGCACAGTATGTTGCCGCTTGGGCTGCTGCGTGGTGCCAACTGGAGCACCCAGTTGTGCTTTCGAAGCAACAAATTATCATAAGCTGCCCTTATGTGTCACAACTAGCACAGCCTTGTAAAGAGGGGCGCGGGCACGCAGAGGGCAATGTGCTGGTTCAGAACGCACGGCACCAGCAAGGCATGGAAAGCTACTTGCTTGCAATTCGAGATGGTGGTCAGGTGTTGGCAGAGGGATGTGCACCAGCAGGCAGCAGGTGTGGGACAATAGGAGCTGCGCTGCAATGGCACCGGCTGCAGCTGCGTACATCACCCTGTACTGGGCCCTGTCATCGGTCCTTTCCGCTACGGGTACCTATAGCGTTCATCGTCACTGCAATCCTTGTTGCGGAAACATAGAGCATGATTTCGGATGCGCATAGACGGGCACCGGCTGGGGGAAACTCCCTCTGGTCCTCACCAAACGCTGGCGTAGGGGGCGAGGGAGCGGTTTTTAATCTGCCTCAATACGAATACAAAGGCAGCGGCTTGTTGGACGATGACGATGTCCGTGGACTCAGGCAAGCAAAACCCACGGCCTGAGTGCCGGTCTTTGCGCATCGTGTGGGCCCTCATCTGCCCATGCGGTGCACGATGACGCGCACTGCACAGAACCAGCCGGCTATTTGTGTCGAATGGTCACTCTCTGTCAGCGCGCCGTACGGCTCCGGTGAGAACTACCGGTATCTCTATCCCGCAAGGAGCCGCAAGGGCACCGTGCCGCCCATTGCAGGCCACTGCTGACGACACCGGGTCTCGCCGCCGCCAGTCCCGCTGCCGCCTGGCCCCCTCCCCTGCGGCTCTTCGTTTCTTCGTCATGAACCAAACCAATTTCGCCCTCCTGGCACGTGAAGATAGGATATTTTGAACTAATTTGCCCCTTTTCCATTGGGCACCTCCTTCATTCGCGATACATAAATGGCCCTCTTGTTCCACTCCCTTCTTTCCTCGTCACCCCATATCATCACACAGCACCTCCCTCTCCTGTCTGGCACCATGCGCTATGCAGGAAGCGAAAGACTCTGGCACGCAAGGTGGCAGCCCAGGGGGTGAAAGCTGTGGTGCTGGTGCTGATGGTGATCTCTCTTGGCGGCTGGCTGTGGACGCACAAGCACAAGAAGGCGCTACACGCCCACTTGGACACCACCCTCACCAACCTAAATGCCGCAGAGTCAGACAAGAGTAAGTTTGCCTTTTTCTCTCTCTAAGAGTTGCAACCCGCAGTGATTTTTTGCGCAAATGATGGAGGTATTCGAAAGGAAGCGGCTCCCGTGCTTTTCATCGCCAGCACCCCCACCTCCGCCGCAATCTTAAATACGCCCTGGTTTTCCTGTGCAGCCCGGCTTCGCCGCCTGATGTCTGAGCGGGATGAGAAGCTAAAAACCAAGGAGCGGGAGGTGAACGAGCTCAGGGTGCGGCTGGAGCGTCTTACCTCAGAACTTGGCAACACCCACAGCAAGGTGCAGATGCTGCAGCCTACCGCTTTGCCCGCTAAGCCCTGTAAGCGCCCTCCCGCTGGCTTGAATTGGCAGTGATTGGGCTGCAGTATTAGTCATGCCAGTTTCGCACGGTTATGATGGCGGCAGGCGGGGCAGGCGCCTCTATGTTAGCCCTTTTGGCCCAGTGTTCTGTGTATGGTGGTTGTGTGCGTGCTGGCTCTGTGCTTGTTGCTCCGCCTGGCAGTATGCTTGTCACAGTGTTTGACTGCCCCCCTTCATTTCCCGCCTCCCTGCAGCACTCGCAGCAGTCGAGCAAGCTTGAGCAGAACCTGCTCAACTGCCAAGGAGAGCTGCTGGTGGCACAGAACAGGTGGGTGCTGGAGGGCCAGCGTAGGACTTGGGGTGTGGTCCGCCGCTTGCTTGCGGCAGCCAGCTGGCAGCCTAAAAGCATCCAAGCAGCCGCTCCAATAACACAGTTGGTCTTTGCAACCAGCTGGGGATGCACCAAGGGGGCTTTCTGGTTGAAAAATCCATAGCGATCCTGGTGGCACAAATAAATGTTGAAACACCAATGCTTGATGAAGACGCCAAGTTGCCTGGCAGTCCCATGAGCGCACCAGGTCCAGCTAATTCCAGCCCAGGTTTGCACAACCTTGTGTAAGCTTGCACAACCTTGGACTGCAGGGCGGTTGAGCTGGAGCAGGTGGCCAGTGAGCAGGAGCAACGGGCAGCAGACCTGCAGCAGCGCCTGGATGCGGATATACACAAGCAGGGCAGCCAGGTGCGTGGCTGCTGTACGGACGGTAATGACTGTGACAGAAAGACACGTTTGTGTGGCCTGCCTCTCTGCTTTATAGGTCTTAGTCAACCTAAAGCGTTGCCTGCCCGCATGCGCTTGCTCACCATGTGCAATACTGCGGCGGCGTTTCCTCTGTACTGCCTTACTTGCGAACCTGTTGTACCGCCCTCCGTATCGCGTGCAGGATGAGGTGCAGTTGCAGGAGGCTGCCTCGCTTCGCAGCGAACTTCAGGAGTGTCAGTCCAAGCTACAGCGCAGTGCGGCTGGGAACCTCGATCCTGCTTTCTTGACAGAACAGCAGCGGCTTAGGGAGCAAGAGGCCTCGGCCAAAGCTAAGCTCCACGCTTCCGCCACACCCGAAAATATGGCCAACTGGAGGAACCACCTGCCGCCAGGGCCTGCGCCAGTCACCGTGCCCGCGACGCAGCAGGCGCAGCAGCAGGAGCAACCGCAGCAGCAGCAGCAGGAGGGTGCCAAGCAGCAACTGGGCCAGCAGCAGCAGCAGGGAGCCCAGCAGCAACCAGGCCAGCAGCAGCAGCAGGGTGCCCAGCAGCAACCAGGCCAGCAGCAGCAGCAGGGTGCCCAGCAGCAACCGAGCCAGCAGCAGCCGCAAGCGCCGCAGGACAAGCAGCAGCAGCAAGGGCAGCCAGGGGGACAGCAGCAGGCAGGTCAGCAGGACCCCCAGGCACCACAGGCGCAACAGCAACAGCAACAGCAGCAGCCAGGGCAGCAGCAAGTGCAGCAGCCGGTGCAGCAGGGGGGACAACAGCAGCAACAGGCGGCACCGCAACAGGATGTCCCCAAGCCCACAGGCAAGGCGGCTCGCATGAACGCTGCCCAGCGCCTGAGGGAGGCGTGGGCGCAGCGCCGCCGACACCGCCCGGCTGGGCATGGCCATGGCCACGTGCTGAGTCAGCTAGAGCAGGCGCTCGGGCATGACGCGCACGCTGAGCATGATCCGCATGCCGACCATTCTGACGATGGTGGCATTGAGCAGCACCCTGAGCGGCAGTTTCCTTAGTTTGTACCAACAAGCCAGGGTTGCCAGCTTTTCGTTTGTCACTGTAAGCAAGAGAGCCGCTGCAGTTTGGCCCACCACCTCTCCTCCGCCCCATCCTACTCTGCCGCAGGCTAGGCCAGCTGACGTTCCAAGCAGCCCCCCACTTTTCGGCTTTTAGTTGGTTGTCTGTCGTAATTACCCCTTCCTCGTTGCACACTTGGTGCGTCAGCGCTGCAGCCATCGACACTCCCACCAACCGCCAAGGCGCACCTTGTGTCCTTCCCACCACGCAGCCACCTGTTGTCCATATGGGGAGTGGCGGCAACCCCTGCTTTGTCAGCCTGCTCAGCTAGCACCCCTCCCATATGCCAGGTGTAGCCCCTCGTTCCAACCCAGCCCGATGCTGGTCTGGCGTCTGTGCTGCCTTGCTGCCTGGCAGGCTCCTTGACTGCTCTTCTGCAACTTCATCCACATCCTCCCAACCACTCCTTGCCGCGATCCCATGCACTCCACCCCGCCGCCCCTCCTTGCCACATGTCCTTTCAATTTCATGGCAGATGCGCCGTTTTGTCCACCGTGCCACCCATTTACCCAATCGCAGTGGAAGCTGCCTCGTATTCCTGCCCTTTTTGCTGCCAGCTGGACGTTACATATGTCTTTAAAAATGTGTAATGCGACCGGCATAAAAGTTCCCAGCAGCAAAATATGAGCAAGTACAGGCAACATTAACAGCTCAATGGGCCTTAAGCTGGGTATGTCATATTCGTTCTTCTTATCGTTGTAGGGTTAGATCGCCCTCACAGCCGGCCAACGAAAAATGCTCAGCAAGGATACATCTATCATTCAATGTTAGAGGCTGGCTTGTGCATCCCAGCCAGCCCGCTACTGCCCCGACTTGCCCTCCCGCCGCTGCCTCTGTGCCTGCCGCTGCTCCCAGTCTGGTCTTAGGAGCCCAAACACCAGCTCATCCTGGAGCTGGCCGTCCTTGAAAACCGCCTGCCGCATCCGGCCCTCTAACTGAAAGCTGAGTTTGAGCAGCAGGTTCTGGGAGGCTGCAGCGTAGCGCAAGGGAGCAGGGCCACATAAGTAGGCCTTTAGCAGCACAAAGGGCAAGTCACTTGCATACTTCAGGTGCAACCTGCATGTCAGCTAGTCAGCAGCACACTCTGTTGAACGGCTCATTCACGCAGCACACCATACAACAATGCTGCACAGCAACTGGCAACACTCGTATGGTGCCTGCGACGAACCAAAGACTTTGCCGCTGCCACACACTGCAGGTTGTGCGTGGACCATTGTGTAACAACCACCACCTGCACCCCAGCAGCGGACCCCACCACACGCCCACCAACAAGAGCGGCACAGCGCACTCAAGTTGTGAGCGTAACAGCAGGCTTGAATGCGGTGCAGGTTTGGCTGGCGATCCCAGAAGGCATCAATGGCTGCTGCCACAGCTTCACTTGTGATGCCTTGTCGCCAGTACTGCCTACCGAGCCAGTAGCCCAGCTCAGCTGCAGCTTAAGGTGGGGTGGAGGTGGAGTGCAATGGGGTGAGGTTGAGGTGCAGCTAGTGGGGTGAGTTGGGATGGGCACAATGACAAGACTCGTGAAGGCACAGAGTGGATATAATTGTCTGAAATACGAGCGTATGATCTTTGGTAGCAGCGGCGGCATTTCAGTGGCGCTTTGTGGTGAGAGCCGAAATGCTGCAGTACCAGAGCAGAGGCTCCCAGGCTGGTCCGCCAGGTGTTGCGGGCAGGATGGACTCATGCTGCATCTCTCCTACCCATTATCTTGTCATAACACGCATCAACGGATGTCCGCCCACAAATATGCAAAAGACCAGCTGTGAGTGTGTGCGGTGAAACTCACCTGATCGGCAGTACACATCATCCCGCGGATGGATGCCAAGACCCCCAACAGCGGCGCCATTCACCACGATTGCAAAGCTCTCAGTCGGTCCCTCTGCCGCTGCACCAAGCCTTGAGACACTAGTTGGGTCGCTCATTTGGGTAGTGGTAGGCAGGTAAAGGCCTTGGCAGCAAAAGGCTCCAAAGAAGTGTCAGGCGCCATCCAGCACCAGCAGCCTGGAATGCAGGTGGCTGTGACACTAGCACACCTGTAACAGCCTGTAGGAACTCTTGTGCGTGATACAAAGTGTACGGATGCGCGATGCGGTTGCGCACGTTGATCCAAATGGCTCTGTCATTGAGGTGAGCGGCGAGGCTGGGAGCGTCGGCCAGGCGCCAAGGTCTCACGGTGCAGCGCTCTAGCACGAGGTCTGTCGGCGAACGCACGTCACTCGCATGCATGCGTTGCACTAGCGGAAGTCGCGGTAAAGATCGTCGAGAAAGACGCCAGTGAGTGCAAGGGGTGCTGGAGGCAGGCTTCTGCGCGATCTGCCTCCACATATCACGGGAACAGCTCTCACCGCCGTCATGGGCTAGATGCGGCGGCCGCTTGTCTCAAGAGCTTCAGGAAAACCCTGACTGGCCTGCTGGTGCCAGCTGGCGATGTGGCTGTGCGCCCTGCCCTGCCCCCGCCATAAGCCGTCAAGCTGCCGAAACTTGCATCGTTTCTTACAGGCATCACCCACTTTCTTCAGCTTGTCGTTACGCGCAGGTCAGTAAGCAGCCAAGTGGCGGTTGTGCCCTTCCAACTGGCAGTCGCTCCAGACTCTTGACCGCACGACAGCACTCCGGGGCTCTGCATGCAGCTCTCCTCGTCTCTGCATATCTTTGCAAGCATAAAATGAAGCGGCCGGAGCTAGATGCGACATGCTCAGCGACATGCTTCCCGCTGTTGCCGCCGGACGTGCTGTTGAAGATATTTGGGTATGTGGCTACCAATCTCACATCTCAGAGAAGAGTAGCGCAGTGCCCCGGCGGCCACAAAGCCCCTGTGCCGCCCAACTCCTCAACCAGCTGCCCAGCTGCCGCCAACCCCGATTTCCTCCCTCCCTGTGCAGGCTGCTGTCGCCGCGGGACTTGGCCGCAATTTCGATGCAGGTACTGCACTACGGATGGAGATCCACTGTTGTTACAACCGCCTGTGCTGACCTTTGCGCCGTTGCGCCGGAGCATGTGCCACAGATCTTGTTGCCGACAACCGCCGCATTCATAGCACAATAACCCAGCATTATCACCCGGCACCAGCATCACGTTGGTCTCATAAGGAAATGCTTGCTTCGTACTTACTTTCAATCTAATGTGTGGTTTAACTATGTTGCAATGCAGGACACCTATCTGCGGTATATCGCTGGCCACACGTCCCTTTGGCAGCCACTGGCGCTGGCCCGCTGGCCTGGCGCCAATGCAAAGGAGCTTTATGGCGGCGATTGGCACCGACTGTACCTCTCTCGAGCAGCTCTACCCCATACGTTTCCCTTGGCAGCAGACCGCATCCGTGCAGTGACGGCGGCGCAGCAGCAGCGACACGATGAGCTGTTGCATGGGCTGGGGGGCGGCGACATGCAAGCAGCAGTAGGAGCGACGGGCTGCTGTTCTTGGAGCGCTGGTAGGAGCAGCAACAGCACTGTACTGCTGCCACAGCTGGCGTTTGAGGATGTGATGCAGCAAACCTTCAACGCAGGCCTGGCATGCACCAGGTGAGTGGCAGGGAACCTGGTTGGCTTGTGCCTCACACCATTTCTCAGATGTGTGAAGGACAATCGTGCCGTGAAATGATGCTTTACATGTGGCGACACCCCTCCCTGTTTGGCAACCAATCAACACTGTGTCAACAGTCAGGTGCATCCACATCGGCTGTTGATTGTGCCGCCGTCTGCTGCCGCAGGGACCGTGCAGTTAAGCGCAGCTCTGAATGGCGGCAGATGAAGCAAGACCTGGGCTGGTGGGCAGAGCAGCGACCCGAGGTGCGAGTGGGAACAAGAGTAAGGCAGCCATTCGGCCATCCATGCACATCGCCACTCCCTGAATGCTGTTGTGAGCACTGCAACGCTGCATTCCTTGGACTGTGCGCGAGCAGCTTTGTGGCTGTATGCCATGAAACGAACACATGCAGTGCAAAAGCAAGACGCTTGGCAGGCACCAATGCAGTCTGACGTCGCATGGAACTTATGTCAGATTGTGTTTTGTAGGTGGTTGTGGCGTTCATCCGCAGCACCCACGAGACATTGGCAGCCGAAGCCCCGGGCAGCTGGGGGCGCAGTGGCCAGCGCGGCTCGGTTGATGTGCCCTGGCGCCGCAGTGCTGTTGCATTCCTGCAGGTAGGCCTGCCTATCGAAACGTAATTATGCACGCCTAGGGGCATCAGATGTGGTTGCTGAATACGTGTGGTTTTGGTTGCTCAGCCCAGCTCGGTATGTTGGGGCATTGCTTGGGGCAAAGCGTTGCCGCTTGTGTTGATTGCAGGAGCTGGGGCTGTTGATTGGGGCGCATCCCAGCGTGATCAACCGCATCACTGCAGAGGCTGAGGCCTTGGACAGAGCCATCCGGGGAGGTGAGCGGGCACACATGCAGCCAGTGAACCAAAGGCACTGGCTTCTGGCGGGAATTCGCGAGTTGGATGCTGAGAGGCAGTTGCAGCTTAGCGGCAGTGTCCCGCTTGCGCTGGCCTGTGTGAAGCTCAACCACTGGTGCATCAGCAGCCCTGGCTGGACTTGTATGATGTAGGGCTGTTGTGAAAACCTGCTGCCTCACCTGTTGCAGGTCAGCGAGAAGCCATCTTAGCAGCCTCAGGACCTGATGGCATCCCGGCTGGGCATTGGTGGTTCAGTCGAGCATATAATGTTGGCACTGCAGGCTGACGCAGGTCATGCCGCCGCCTTTGACTCTTTTTACCGCCCTCCCCACAGCTAAACCGCTGTTGCAAGCACGCCTGACCGTCATGTCAGCCTTGGCCAAATACCCTATCATTATTGTGTGTCAGTTCTCATCCAACAGGCTTAAGAATGCCACGATGCACGGATAAGTAGCTGAGAAATCATGGCAACCCGGGCGATGACAGCAACACTGCAGCTCCCGAGGCGGTTGACGCCACCCAGTGCCTGCCACTTGAGGTTGAATGGGCTGCAGCGTATACTGGAGCCAGCGGCTGTGCTGCGGTGACACATCCACAGAGTGAATTGTCGCAGAAATGCAATACAAGAATTTTGGGGGAGCCGCTCCAAGGGCCAGCAATCATTGGCTCGATCCGCCCGAGAGTTTCGGTCAGACGGGGACAGCACTCAAATTGGCACCCGCCTACCGGCTGTTCGCTGCTGTTTTTGCGAGCAACGGAGTGCTTAAGCAGCCGGAACGGAGCCAGGCGGAGAAGGACGCCGCAGCACCACTCCGAAGCTGGAGCCGTGGCTACTGGCGCTGTTGTGTTCAGGCCAGGATGAGTTTGAAGCGACCGGGCTTCATGCCCGACTCCCCAAGGTGGGCGCCGTAGGCCGCACCAAGCACAGTTGTGTATTGCGCACTCCTCCGCTCAAGGGCTCAGCGCTGGCCAAGCAATGAGCCAAGGAGCACCCAAGATGCAAGCTGGCCCCGTCCTATGCTGCAGTGCTGACAGGCGTTGCGGCTCTCGCAGTGCGTCCCGCCGCTGCCCGCCGCACCTCATCGCACTGCTTGTGGTGGCCGCTGTGGCGGCTGTCTGGATGCTGGGTGGCAGTCCCTCTTCCCCAATAGGCAGAGCTTCGCTGTTGAGGGGGTTTGCGGCCTCTCCGTCCGAAGCAGGAGCAGCAGCAGTCGAGGCACAAGCAGATCCAGGCATTACGGCAAATGACGTTAGCGAGAAGACATACAACGGCGGTACGGCTGCCAGTCTGCGAGCATCCAACGCTGAAGACGAGACTGCACCCGCTGCCAGCAGTCAGGAGGTCGATGCCGCTGCAGCCACAGCCTCCCCAACAATCCATAGCAATCTGCGTACCCTGCCCATTCGTGCGGGGGCTTTGGCTCGCATGGCAGCGCGCTTGACAGGCAGCGGTGGTAACGCCACCAGTGCAGCAGCTCCAGCAAGGACGCCACTTGGTGCCAACAAGACATCCGCAGATAGCACACGGCCTTCGGCAGCGGGGGCAGTGCTGCCAGCAGGCAAATCAGTAGCTGTCAAGGGGGCTGGTGCTGCCAGCCTTGGTGCGCTGGCTGGCAGCCTCCTGAGTGGCAATACCAGCACAGCAGCAGGAAGCCGTGGGCCGGACACCAGCGCTGCCCCCAGCATGCCACCTGGGGGCCAGGGGCAGGGAGAAGAGTGCCACCCCAGCTTGATTGTGGTGTTGACATCACACAAGACAGGGACAGCCCAGGGCAGGTGAGGCCTCCCGGTGGGGTGCCAGCAACTCAATTTAGGTACAACTGCTTCATCGTGCAGGTGGTCAATGTGATTGCAAGGCAGCACGCCTCAGCATGCAATTGCGTTGCTTGAAAATACAGCTGCACCTACAACACTTGCTTTACGCATGCACAGTTTAGTTGGCCCTGACTCTTGTACATACCTTCTATGCAGGTGCATAACAGAGATTTTGGAGCAGCGGTATCTTAAGCCGGGCGCCGGCCGACACGACCACCACCCACCTCACCTGCATGCTGCGGCCGAGTTTGCTAAGGAGCGCATGCAGACTCAATTCCGAGGAGCAGGAGGTGGCAAGGGTGCGTGGCTTTGGGTGGCTCCCTTAGGCCCATGGTCTGGACTCGAAGTTTCAGTTCCATGCAACAAAAGTCACAACTGTAGGAGAACGGTCCCTAACATGCAAGCACACCTGTCACAGCTTGCAATACATTCACAGAGAAGAACTGCCGGCCGAAGGGTTTGTGCTGGAGATTCACT
>JAAMXP010003674.1:0-22906 GCA_019693395.1 Ettlia oleoabundans | reverse complement strand
ATCCAGAACCCAGCAGAAAACTGGGAGTTAATAAGTCATGACCCTAGCGTTACTACGATAGCAAATGACACCGGCGGCCTACAGTCAATAGCAGTAGGTTGTATGCAGTGCAGTGCAGTGCAGCTTGACCGAACGCGAAGCGCGGGTAGTAGGTTTCGTGGTGGCACTGTGACGCTCACTGCCTGCCGGTAAGCAGCAATCAGCGATCAGCAGCAAGCACCCAACACAAGCCGAACAGCAGACTCGCCTGCACCTCCACACGTACTGGATTGTACCAGCCGCCGCCCCTGCTGCGCGGTACCGCTCGGTGGTCCACGCTCTGGTAAAGGATTACATAAGTCTTGTCCTCGCGGTCCTGCCGCCAGGTGCGCAGCAAAACCACCTCTCGGGGGGCGCAGAAGCTGCAAGGCCGGCCGCAGATATGTTGGGGAATTGGCGGAGCCACGTGTGAGCAGGAACAGCGGAGGGATGCAGGCAGCAACACAAACCAGTACATATCAACGGTTGAGTTCATTTGTACCCAATGGTGACTTCACCGCCACCCCATACACACATGCACTCCAGCACGCACCCCTGTACACACATACAATGCAGCCGGGGTCACACACACGTCGTTTACTTACCCGCCCGCTGCGCCCGCCGGCTTCCACTGTTGTGTGATGATCTGCGTGTTTGCGTCTATTCTTTCCACCACCCGCGCCCCCATGAGCACCCCCAGCCCCTCGGTCTTGCGGTGCTGGACCAGGTTGTTGAAGACGTCGGTGGGAGGGGCACGCACCACAGCGCTGACCTGCGGTATGGGGCATGGCATACAAACGTAGTGAGGGAGCATTTTAGATGCCTAGCAGAGACATGAGTGGCGAGGGGGCAGACAACTGTGCATAGTGGTGGGCAGGGCCCGCACCACCATGCTGACCTACGGAAAGGGTATAGCAGAATGAACGAAAGGGCGAGCAACGGGAGAGGTTCAGTTAAGAGGGGCAGCAACATCAGGGTGGTCTCAGGGACGGGCCTGACCTTACCACCCATGACTGGAGTTGCCATGCTTCGCACCTTCGAAACAACAAGCACCACTTCAGACCCCAGAATGAAGCAGCAGAAATGACAAGGCAGCTGCAGCACCCAACACACAGCCTCACCATGATAGCGCCGCCCTCCCCCTCGTCATCTTGCTCCTCCACATAAACAGCCACCCCGTTAACGTGGAGCACGCTGGCCCAGGCCCTGCTGCGCCTAGAGCTGCTGCTGCTGCCGCCGCCACCTATGCTTCCGCTGGCAAACCTGCCTCCATCGCCCCCACTGCCGCCACCGCCGCTGCCTGTGGTGGCTATCAGCCTGTCGTCGCGTGGGACAGCGGCGGGGGCCGAGGCAGTTGCTTGCGCCTCGTCTATCGGTGCTGCAGGGGGTTTGTGGTGGCGGTGGTGGGTGCGCTGTGGCGGGGGCTGTGGTTGTGCATTTGAGTGCATGTGATAAGAGTATGCTGTGTAATGTTTGTGTCGTGCACAGCAGTTGCAAAGTTTGGCGGAGCCGGTCGGGGCTGTCGTAGCTACTGCGTTACAACTGGCTGCCTACTGTTCTAGGATTGTACCACCCTGCCCAAGCGCCCTTCGCCTGCGTGGCCTAACTGCACCCCACACACAACTGTGTGCCACAAAGCTTGCCACCAATCACTCAACCACCACAGACACAAACAGCACCATGCCCCCGCCCCATTAGTTCCGGCACACAACCCGCTCACTCTCGTTCGACCCACCCCACCCCCTTCCGCACACCAGTCAATACTCACCCTCGTTTGCTAATCGGCGGCGCGGCTCCATTGCCTGTAATGAGGGCACATCCTCCCGATAGCTGCTGGCCACAGATGAAGCGGACAGGTTGCTGTCGGTGCGGCTGCAGCACACAGACACAGGACAGGATGGGAGAGAATATGGCATTTGCTAAGACGTCAGAAGAGACAAGACGAGGTTGCAGAGGGCCGCACTTAAAGAAGAGGCGGACAGGCTCCTGTGTGTGCAGGTGCACGTGCGGGCACACAGGGACACAAAAATGAGATGAAAAAGGTTGCGGCTGTCACATCGATAGTGACAAGCAGCGCAGTGAGGGCAACTTGGGCAGGGCCAGCATGCTTGAACAGATTGTAGGAGCTCAGCATGCGTGACAAGAAGTCTGCACGTGCGCAGCACACCTCGCGGCAAAGCGCACACCGCACTCCACCTTACTCCATGCGCCCCCATCACGCGCCGCAACATGCACAGCAGTCCCACCAACAAGCAACAAAAGCGCAGCGACAGGCAGGGGGCCCTCATCAGCTTCCTTGTAGCTTCCTCACTCTGGCCTGCGCGCCGCCTGCCGCTGGATAGCTGCAAGCAGAGCGGCTTGCCACTCCTCCGCCTGTGCCTGAGTGTCGAAAGCTAGCTTTAGTGTTTCACCACCGGCTGTGTAGCTCTGCCACGAGATGCTGAAGCCGTACATCTCAACTTGGTCGTACCTGCCTCGGGCCACCGCCTGAAGAGCAGCACGCACAGCGGGCGCAGCAGGCATGGGCACGGCAGCACAGCGGGCGCAGCCAAGGCACAGAGCTGGTGAGGACGATCAACAGGCGACTATGTGCAGCATAGGTGCAGGTGGGGTGGGTTTGCGGCCTGGATGCGGATTGTTGCATGCACCGTCCCAAACTTGGTATGGCTGTGTGCCATGCTGACGATGCTGTCATGAAGCTAGCATCATGTCGCAGTCCCCAAATCTCCTGCCCAGTGATAGAGGAAGCCAACCAGCCACTAACAAATCAGCTAGATAGCTTTTTCAGTCAGGCAGGAGGCAGCCTTTCCCTGCCGCACCATGAGCGTGCTTGTGTGTTTGTGCCGCAGGTTGTAAACTGCCGCCTTGACTGCGCTGACGGTCGTGTCATGCCTGATGGGCCACACCTTAGAGGGGCTATCATCTGCGAGCAGGCAGGCAGACAGCCAGATTTGGGGCTGGCGAGACGACCGCTAGGGGTAGGATTGATACGGTGAGGCGGCGACAAGAAAGGGTGCATATGTTGTCACTTGCTTGTTATCAATTCCTACCCAACATCGCGCCGTGCGCACCTGTCTCCCGCCTGTAAGTGACAAAGGTGCTAGGATACAGCGCCGCATAGCGCTTGTTCAACAGCTTGTCCACCACATTGCTCTCCCTGCAGTTGTGGGGCCCCGGCGGCAGTGGCGGCAGGGGACTGAAGTTTTCGAGCGGAGCCTTCCCCCGCACCTTGCACCCGCTTGATTGTAAAAGCGCGGCCTTTCGTTTCGCCAGTTTGCTACACCGGGGGCAGCGCGGCAACAACCATGTCGGAGATTGGCTCACCTCGCAACCCACCCAACCAACACAGGCTGCTCCTCGCCGGGAATCCCGCTCCTGCTGCGAGCATGCTTGCTCCGCCCCGGCGTGCGGCTCGGCATTGGGCAGGTGCCGGTCGCAGCCTCTTGGTCGCGCTGTGAGCCTCGGGCAAGTTTGTTTCACTTATGTTTATTCCAAAGAGGTGGTCACGCCGCCGTAGGGGCTTGGGGCCCAGAGCGCTCCATTAGGCAACTGGTGAGCTGGCAGCCGCACTCGTGCGGCACCTGGCCATGTGTGTATGGAGTGCACCCATGCCACAGGCTTTGTAGACGCCGAATATGGTACTGCTAGCCATGGTAATGCGTTTCGGAAGCTCGGTGTTCAAAAGTTGACTTTAGCGGAAGCGGGGTTGTAATGGGAAGGCTTGCATCGCACCATACGAGACGAGAGTTGACCGCCCCCCTCCCGGTTGCAACTTTCGTGGTACGTGAGGAAACCGCCTGATTTGCCTGCTATGTAGTCACCACCACTGCCACGACCACGCGCCCTGACGCCCCACCAAACCCTGCCTGCCTTCCCCTGCGCGCTTCCCTCTCGGCACTTTCCTCTGAAGCAGCCATGCCTTCCAGCACCTGCTATTCAGGTATTTTCCTGCAATGCCCCAACTCCTGCGGCAAACGGACCCTGACGCAAATTTCACAAACATCATGAGGGAGCAGGCAGGATTTGACCGTCCAGCCATCAAGGCCATCAAGACCTTCTCGTGAGTGTTGCAGTTGCCCATCACTTTGCTGAATATGGCAGCGCATGGGGCGTTAACAGTTTTTCCATCAATCGCCTGCTAATCGGATCCTTCTCTGCATATGCGTGGGAGCAGATGCTGCTGCCAGCTGCACGGCGCGTGAGCTGCCTTCCATGACCGCTGGTGCATGGCAGCGGGGAAACCCTGGGGCGCATGAGCTTCAATCACTAGCTGCCTTTTGAGACACTTCTTCGCTCGTGCCCTGTGTGGTTTCTTAGTCCCTGTTTTAAAACGTTCCGGATCCAGTGCCCTCATGCTACGTTGGTCCCTGCCTTGTTTTTTTGCTGATCGTCTGTCTGAGCCCAGCAGACCCACACGTGCTGTTTCACGCTTGCTTTGCAGCTTGGAGGAGTGCCTACCTGGGCGGGCCTGATTGAGTGCTTTGCCATGTTTGGCGAGTACTCGAAGGCGCCTGCTTGGCTCACCGATATTTGGGCGATCCTGGTGCTGCTGGGCGGTTTCCTGGATCAGGATGTCTTTGCGCCCAAGCTGCAGACTGTGACGGCGCGGGTGGCAACTTTCTACGAGGTAGCGACATACAGAAACAGAAATGAGAGAGAAGAAAGCTTGTGTCCTTGGGCGTGGCAAAGCCCATTGACGAAGCCAGCAAAGTAGCGGCCTTGAGGGGCCGCCTTGTGCAGCATGGGCACAGGCCACGCTGCACGCACACCAGCAGCAGCATCAACAGAAGTGGGTGAGGGGTGGGTGATGAAGCAGCACCAGATTTGCAATGAATTTTCTTACGGTAAGCTTTTTACGTGATATATTAAGCTCTGCAATAGTTTTGGTTCAATAAAAAATGTTTGTGGAGGTTCGTGAATGCAAAATAACACACAGTACTATGATGGCAGGCTGCCGGTTGAGGGAGATTGGAGGGAGGCAGCTGTTAAGCAGGAGAACGTGCCTTGAAGAACGTGCAAACGCAGTATGGAACATTTGAGTATCACGACTCGCATTTGTAACGAGTGCTGACTATTTAATGCAGCTGTTGGTGCCATAGAAGGCCTGCTCAATTGGTTTGCAGGCGTCGGCACAATGTCAATGTGTCGCCGCCACAGCGTAGCACGGCAGGGGCGCAGCAGGCGGAGCTGTTCACCAGACTGCACCATCCACCCACACTTGTCTTGCTCCCCAGTGACTGCAGTCTCCATTTCTCACTCAATGGCTGCCTCAAATCAAGCAATGCGTGTTGGCCTGCGGGCAATCCCTGCTCAGCGCCATGCTCGCAGCGCCCCGCAGCCTGTGAGCTGCGTGGCCCGCCCCAAGTCTTCCACCGCCCGCGCAAGCGCTGGCAAGAAGGAGGTGCAGCTGAACAGCCTGGCCCCAGGTGCGCCAAGTGTGTTCCTGCCCTATGCCGGCCTTCTCGGCTATGCCTGCTCGTTTTAGCGACACAAGTGCACATAATGTACAGCTTTGAAAGCACGTTGATGATGCCGCTGGTGAACCGCCCCTTTTGTCACCGCCGCTTCCCGCCTCTTCCGGTGCCTGCAGTGGCTGCACTGGCGGCGATCAACCCCTTGGGCGATTTCCTGCAAGGTAATCCGTAGAGGAGATGCCGTGCTCCTACCTTTCATACTCCTCCAAGCATGAATAAAGAACTGATGTCTGATTGACCTTGCGTATCCCGCACGTGACAGCACCCAAGTGGCACCTAACGCACGCGCTGCAGCACCCACATGCTCGGCCTATGCCTGCGCAGCATGCACTAACCCCAGCATGTCCCCTTGCCTGTTCTGCTTGCAGGCCAGGCTGACTACTTCTCCACTCTCGGCCTGCCCCAGTGGCTGGTGCAGTGGGTGCGTCACAAAGTGCAGCCAACTCGCTGCTTGCCTGTGTGCTTGCCTGCCCTCTTGCCCCTCCTTCTTCCCTGCCTACAACCATGCTCGGGTCTTGTGCCCACCCGTGCCTCTGTATTCACAATTCGATACTAGAAAGCAGAAAGGCGGAAGTAAATTGAAGGGAAAGTGCTGATCCTCACCTAGGCTGCGCTTGCTCCCCCAATACCTTCAGGGCCATCCCGGCAACATGGCTGTGGTGCTCTTTGCCATGGGCATGTACGGCTGTGGATGTGAGTATGCAACAGCCGCGTACAATTAGACTACGGTTGACTGCTGTTGGCTGTCCAGTGCACTTGTTCTGCTGTGCAAAAGGCGGCACCAGCAGCTCGCGGGAGGCCTGCAATGTGTCGAACACTGATTGGCTGCCGCCATGCATGTTCACACAAACCGCAACCAACCAATGTTCTTTCACTGCCAACCCTTACAGACAGCTTATATGCCACCCCGCCCACCCAGCTTGTCATTCCTGCGCCTTATCCGCTGTCCCGGTACCTTCACCCTATCCTACTGTCCTACTGTCCTACCCCTCTTCTTCCCGCAGACCTGGGCTGGAAGATCCGCCTGGGCGACAACGCGGAGGAGGTGGCTGTGGCCCAAGACCTGCACCCCAAGCTGGCCGTGGGCATGACGGTGTTCTTTGCACTGGGGGCGCTTGGCGGCTCCATGTCCATGCTGATGCAGGTGGGTGGGGGACCCGAATGGGAGTTGAAGCCAAACACTATAGCTACCTGCTTGTCTGCCTACCCAACACTATATTATCTAGCTGCCTGCCTAGCTTGCCCTCCTGCCTGCCCTCCTGCCTGCCTGCCTGCCTGCCTGCCTGCCTGCCTTGGCCCCCACGTGACTGAGAGCGACCCTATGTTTAATCTCATAGGTATGCTGGCCCGCTCTGCATCGTGGACCAAATATCGCCTCTGCTTGCACTATCTGAGGCTCCTTCTTTCTTCTCGTTGTGCTCAGGGCAAGGACATGTGGAGCTCCTCCCACTTCACCACCGGGATCATCGGCCTGGTGCTGCTGGGGCTGCAGGGCATGCTGTCCGCGTTCTTTGAGGTGAGGCAACCAGGGTCGAAATTCTCCTGGGTTTGGGATGCCATTATGAGAGCACGTGAAGGGTGCCTGGAAGCAGCAGCAACCATTGGTTGTGCATGCACGGCTGTGCCGCGGTAACAATGCATGCACATGCCCTCTGCCCCACCCAAATCCCTGCCGCCATACATGCGGCCCTTTCCCAGAATCTTAAATAAAGCTTCAGCACCCATCCACGCATCCTTTGCACGCCCACCTAGCCCACCATGCGTGTGCCCTACCACCCGTTCCGCAGGACGACCCCAACGCCCGAGGCCTGCACGCCTACCTGGGCAGCGGCATTCTGGCACTTTTCCTGGTGAGCACCCAGCAATTCGGGCAACTTTTACACAAACCAAGCAACCAGAAGGAGGAGCTTGAGGTTGCTATGGGTGCCCCAGTACTTGCCGTTTTCTGTAGCTCAGACAATATTGGTGTGCAAGGATCTAACACAAGGTGTGGGCCCCTGCACGGCAAGGCCTAAGCCTTGAACATAATGCACCCATAACGCACACGGCTCAGCAGTTTGCCCCTCCCTTGTGCCCCCTTGCAGGTGCACGGTGCCTTGGGCCTGCAGCTGGGCCTCAGCTTCTGAGCAGCCTCCCACACTGGGCTGACTCGGCAACTTGCAAGCAGTGACGCCTTCAAACCAGGCTGATCTTCAGAGGAACCTTGGATGAACAGCTGCCAATCTGGTCAACCTAGTAGGTGGCTATCAGTTATTGGGCTTGCAGGCGCCCACCCCTGAGAAGAAAACCCCTAACAACCCAGCACTGCACCCATTTCATTCCCTGACCGCAACCTCTCGGCAAATTTCCTGATTTCACACATCCAAGCACACACACATACAACAGGCGTGCTGCTTGTGCAATTGAATTTGCAAAAGGCATGCATATGCATCTCATGTGAAACTTCTGCTATCAATGGCGAGCAGATGTTCAATCAGACCCGCTCATTGAATCGCCAGCACATCTTTGCAGGCTAAGCCTCTGTAGCGCTGCTGCAATGGCCGAGCACCATGCTCACTTGCTGCCTACCGCCCTGCTGGCTAGTCCACCTTCTCTGCTTTCACGGCCCCTACTCCCGCGTCTGCTGTGCTGAGGGGTCTCCACCACTGTAAGGGTCCTCCATTGGGCCTGGGTGAGCTGGAGTCTGCTGGCTCCCACTGCCACCGCCACCGCTGCTTTCACCAGCACTGCGCTGCTGTGGCGACTGCTCATCGGCGGTTTCTGGGTGATCCACGATGCTCTGGAAATCTTCTTTCAAGCTATCAGGCAGCTCTGCAGCGGTCTGAACCGGCGTGTCCTGCCCGGGGACAAGGCCTGATAGCGCCCTCGCCGCCAGCGCTGGCGCCACTGCCGCTGCTACAGCACTTGTGCTTCGGATAGCCAGCATGTTGAGAGATTGAATTCCTGCAGCTCATAGGAAATCGAATGGGCTCACGCCAAGCTTAATATCTGAATGGACGCCGAGGGCTCGAGAACATGGCCCCATAGAACATCACGGTTGATGAATGCCGACTTTGCAGCCTTAGGCGGACCCCACCTGTCCAAGACGAAATGCTGGGGCCGGTCCAAGGTCGCGAGCCCCTCCTCGTGTTCTCAGACTCGCACTGTGTAACAGTAGATATAGCAGGAATGGCTGCTTGTTGTTAATCGGCCGACCTGTGTGAGAGCTGAGTTGGCTTTCACCCTGTTGCCAACTGCTCCTTAGCTGCCATATAACAATGGCAGCACAGTCATCATTACACACACGAACTGCTGAACGCCTCTGCAGACTATCTGGCCTGTGCTCATGTTGTGACGGCTTTTGATTTTCTTGCAATGTGCTGCTGGGTTCCAACCAAAGAATCGGGAGCAAGGCACACAAGGGGGGCAAGGTGGAGGGGTGAGCAGCACCACCGCTTGCTCAAGGCCGCGAAAAATGGAATCGCATGAAATTCCACTTTCCGCGCTGCCGAGCCTTGCCACAACGACAATGGCACGCAACGGCAGGGGGTTTCTATGACAGGTCACAGCGCAAGCTGCTTCGCATAAAAAACGGGTGCAGCTATGCGGCTGACAAACCAAGGTAAATCTAGTGCGTTCTGGGCACGCTGCCGCAGCCAAACCGGACCAAGTCTGCTGCTCTGCTGGCCAGTTGCGCGGGTTTTGTGCGGCACCACAGGGACATCACAACCGTGGTGCCCCTGCCCCCGCCCAATGCCAGCCTATTGCTGACAGGGTAGCATGCAATAGCTGCTGGCCGCTCGGGGCCCGGTGCTGCTGCTGCTGCTTGATGGGGAAAAGACGATAGGCATGCTGCTTTGGGTGTTGCTGCCCCGACCAAGTGCACAGCCCAGGCCGACAGCTGGTGCGCAGCGACATCCCGAGTGCTGGCTGCTGGGCTGCGGAGTCCACAGGCGGCCAACAAAACAACAAACAAAGCCGAGTTGCCGCTGTGGCTGCAAAGAAGAGGAGCATCATGTGCACACGGGCTGGCAGGCCGCCGCTACCCGCCAGCTAACCGTGCTGCTGCTGCGGCAGAGCCCGTGCCCGCCGGGCAGCCACGCCCCAGAAGTTGAATCTCCGGCGGCACGGGCTGAGCCTGCCTCATGCCTAGATGAGGTCGGCAATGTTTGAGGGCAGCTCCTGCAGAACACAAAAATGGGGAGGAAAGCACAAGCGACAGGGACAGATGAGCCGGCTGGTTTGCTAGGACGCTGCAGAAGTGCTGCGGATAACCTGAGCTGATGAGATATGGACACGATGACGCAGCTGGGCAATCTGCGTGCAAACCATTAGGTGTGCAACTGCCACACTCTGCCTCAAACTGGGCCTCCTCATCTTGAGGACTGTATTGCAGAACCCAGGGGCACCACCAAAAGCCCACCTCAATGACGGTGTTGTAGAAGCGCTGGATGTCCTGCAGCAGGCGCTCGTCGTCGTTGGTCACAAAGTTGATGGCAACACCCTGCGGGAAGATAAAATTGAGGGGTATGGTCAGCTCAGGTGAGGCAGCAAATAATGTTGCACGAATGAACCATGCCCACACAGCAGGACAAGCACGGGAGCNCCCCCCCCCCGCCGCCGCCGCATTGCTGCGCCACCTGCTACTGGGTGCATGCTCTGCTGACTGAGCTCCTGCACTCTCGCACACCTTACGACCAAAGCGGCCGGAGCGCCCGATGCGGTGGAGGTAGTTCTCGGGGTTGTTGGGCAGGTCGTAGTTAATCACCAGGGACACCTGCAGTACAGGCCGGACGGGTGCAGCGGCGCCGTAGGTTGGTGAAGCAATATGAATTTGTGGGTGCTGCAAGTCGTAGCTCCATGCACAACGCAGCCAGCCGCAACAACAAGTGGTGTTGAACTTGAACAACACTATCACCACCATCACCAGCCACAGCTAGCTGCTCCCCACCTGCTGCACATCAATACCACGGGCCAGCAGGTCGGTGGTGATGAGCACACGGGAGGAGCCGGAGCGGAACTCACGCATGATCACGTCACGCGTGTTCTGCACAGCAGGCACAACAGGGGTGGGAGAAGCACGACAAACACGGAGTTAGCAAGCCCTATCGGGCGAGGAGGTAGGCTAGCGATGGAAATTTATACTGTTTGCACGCCCTCGTGCGTGGAAGGTGCATGCATCCACGCATGTGTGGCGGGGCAATACACCGACATTACATACATACACTCGCTCAGCCCCACCTGGTCCATGTCTCCGTGTGTGGCGGACACGGTGTGGTCACGCTCACGCATCTTGTCAGTCAGCCAATCCACCTGCAGGTGGAGCAAAGGGAGCAGGGGAGCTTGGAGTTTGAGACGAAATGCGAAAGGTTGGAGGGAGTGGAATAGGGGGACAGCAAGAGAGAGAAGGGGTTGTTTTCACTGAAATTAGGAAACGGGTTGGGAGATTCACATATTCAAGGGAACCAGAGGAAGAACGACAGCTCGCCTCCTTTTCCCTTCTATCCCCAGAGTGTGTTAGTGTGCCGCCCTCACCTTGCGGCGGGTGTTGGCGAAGATGACGGACTGGGTGATGGCCAGGGTCTCGTACAGGTCGCACAGGGTGTCCAGCTTCCAATCCTCACGCTCCTGTGACATGGTACAAAGCGACAGTGAGGGACGGTACGAGCGGACGGTACCGTGTGGCATACTGTGGGCAAGTGTCTGCTTGATTGCAGTATTAAGGCGGACAATAACACTTCTAAGGCGGACAATATCACCTATGCTGTTCTGTAGCAAGGCATGCCGCACAGCCAAGCAGTATTGGGAACTGCAGCTGTACTTGTGCAGCAACCACCAGAGCAGTGGTACAAAAGCGATAAGACACCAGTTACAGCACTACAACCCAGCGGTACCGTACTCACCACGTTGACATAGAACTGCTTGATACCCTCAAGGGTCAGCTCGTCACGCTTCACCAAAATGCGCACCTACATGCCGGTGACAACCAAGGGAAACAAAATGACTAGGACATTGCAGCCAAACCACAGCATAGAAAGGTGACGAACACCCGACATCAGCAATGGAAGTCGACACTTCAGCCAGCCACCACCCACCAACCGTTCCGAACCACGCCCACTAATTCAAAGCCGGCATCAAGGATCGCACTCCTTATCACTACAGCGCGTGAGTGTCCCGGAACCCAGCAACCCACCCCAACCACCTTCACCCCCACCCCACCCCACCAGCCCCCGCCACTCACCGGCTTGCTCATGAACTTGCGGGTGATCTCCAGGGCCTCAGGGGGCAGGGTGGCAGAGAACACGCCCACCTGCATGGTGTGCGGTGCACATACTGTCAGCATTCCCACTATACCATCCAGCCTATAAAAAAACTTGATTGTCACCAGGTACAAATTGTGGGAGGCACTTGCAACGTATTTACTACTGCACACACTGCAGCGCACTGCATTGCACTGCAACGTGCTGTACTGTACTGTACTATACTGTACTGCACGACAATCTGCGGCCCACCTGGATCTTGGGGGGCAGGAGCTGGAAGATGTCGTAAATCTGGTCCTTGAAACCGCGGCTCAACATCTCGTCAGCCTCGTCCAGCACAAACATCTGCACACACAAGATGATGTGCGCGTGATGTGTGCGTGCGCGCGTGCGTGTGGCGCCTTTACTACAGTTAAAGATAAAAGGCACTGAGAATGCGGGGTTTTCGTATCCCCGCCACTTGAAATGCGAGATCTCCAATTTCCGCCCCTCACCTTGATGGAGTCAGCGCGCAGAGCGCGGCGGCGCAGCATGTCGTAGACACGGCCGGGGGTTCCCACGACGACGTGCACACCAGACTGCAGGATGCGGGTGTCCTCGCGCACAGAGGTGCCGCCCACGCAGGCGTGGCACTTGACGCTCAGGTAGTCACCCAGGGCGCGCATCACCTGCAGTACAGCGGTACTTAGGGGCAAGTGTCAGGCATGACAGTCCCTGAGTGGCAGAAGCCGCATGGTAGCGTGCCATGTGTGCCACCATCAACGCCACCGCAGCAGCACCAATAATAACCAGCTTTGCCAGCCACAGCCCCAACCATCATCTGCAACACTGTCAAAGCCATAAAAAACCGCGATACTAAATGCAACAAGCACGCAGCACCTACCGCCAGTTCAACCTCAGCATCAGCCAGCCTCCACTGGCCTAGATAGCCCAACCACTGCTTTGATTCACTGTTTACCAGCACGCAGCACCCACCTTCTCAATCTGCTGCGCCAGCTCGCGGGTGGGGGCCAGCACCAGGGCCTGGCACTCAACCAGGGAGTAGTCCAGGTTCTGCAAGGAAGAAAGAAAGGAACAGAACAAGTGCGGCAGCAACGTCAACAACGCTGGGAACTCGTAAAACCTGCAGTCAACAGCAGCCGCCAGCCTAGACGACAGCTGAGTGTGACCGCAAGAGCTGCACCAGTTCTAAACCAGCAGCAGCAGCCAGGTTTGGGGCAAGAGATGTGAAGCATCAGCAGCCGCCGCTGTTCTGCCTGGCTGGAGAACCGCTCGTGGGCTTGCTGAAAGCGGGACAATGTCTGGCTACTTCCCAGTTCCAGCCATGCTGGACACATGCCATGATGCTGCCTGCCGCCCACACATGCCTGCCACCTGCTCAATGATATGTCAATCAATTGCATCTCGCAAGCTGCATGGTGGTAGCCTGCTGCGCGCCAATAGCCCCCAACCCGCTCCAGAGCGCTAAGCGGCAACTGCTACCAGCTGCATCGTCGGCACCTCCATGTAGTGATATGCTGCCCGCTGCAGGCTCTAACTACTGCTTTAACAGCCCCACAGCGCAAAAGCAATCCAGCAACGCAGAAGCAGCCCACAACAGCATGAAACCGCCAATCAAGCGCCAATGACCAAGGCGGCGCAGCAGCTGGCGGCAAGAAAGAACGAGCTTGCAACATGGCAGCATAGCATGTTCAGCGGATCTCCACAACCATCAGACAACGGCAAAGAAAGCGCGGCGCAGCAAGGCGCACAAAAGTAGCTGGCAGCACAGCAGCTGGCAGCTTGCCACAGCCCGCGCACCTGCAGGATGCCTGCGCAGAAGGTGGCAGTCTTGCCGGTTCCGGACTGCGCCTGCTGGATCACATCCAGTCCCTTGCCAAAGGGCACAATGCCCTTCTGCTGAATCGCAGAGGGCTTCTCAAAACCTGCAGCCAGCGGGTGGCGACGCTGGTTGAGACAGAGCTCAAGCCGGGGCGGACTTTGCTGCTGCCTGCAGGCACCCGGGACCTCGCTCCAACGCACGCAACGGACTGGGCACTTGCTGCCTCCACTCCCTGCCACATATGTCTCTTAAAACCGCAGAAAACTGCTGCCAATGCTGCGCTGCGCCAGGAACCCCCTTGTGAGTGGCATCAAAATGTGCCAACCAGCTGCGCAGCAGCACGGCCTGGTATGCCAGCAAGTCGCCACCAAGCCAACCATAATCTGGCGGCTACTTGTAAGCTGTATTGCCTGCTGCCGCTGGCAGGTGCAGCACGGAGGTGCCGAAGGCGGTGCGTGACCCGCACGCACCGTAAGCGTAGATTCCACGCAGCAGGTTCTCGTGGAGACCCATCTGGTCAAAGCTCTCGTAGCTCTCGTTCCAGTCAGTGAAGTACTCGCTGGTCTCGCCCATCCTGCAGGGAATCGAAAATGAGCAGGTGGGTGCTGGGCCTGGTGACAATGCTGAGCCTGATCACCTCCCCGCCGCCGCCGCCGTTTGATCGATCCACGCGCAGCCTGCAGCGTGACAGCCCCCGGCTACTCACACTTCCTCCATCTTCTGGTCGAAAGCGCGGGCATCGTAAGCATTACCACCTTCGGCAGCCATGTTTGCAGGTGCTTGTCTGCAGGGATGGGCAGGGGTAGGCGGAGCGTTCAACTGGACGTGCATAGGGCTGTCCACTTCTCCGCCCAATCACTGCGCAGGCTGACAGGCCCGCGCTGCTACTGCGCAGCCTTTGAATGTGCAGCCGCCGCCTCCATCCGCGCGTGCGCGCTAACCCAGCAGCATGCCGCTGCAGCGCCCTCCCCACTAATATGTGCTGCCTTCCAGGCCATCAACTGCCCGCTGTCCCCGCGCTGGCGAGTGGAGGGAGGCTGTTTGCTGTCAACTCACTTTGCGCTGGTGGGGAACAGGCCCGAGGACACGGAGGCAGTCGGAGCTTGTGATATGCTCCGAAAAGGACGGATCCTTGCCTGCGGTGCGCTCAAGGGGGTGCCGTCCCCGCCTCGCTTGCCTGAGACCCAGGGAGGCAATGCACGTGAACTCCGCTGCCTGATAGCGCACAATGCATTTCAATTTGCAACGTCCAGATCACCTTTGTTTGATTTTGCAGCGCGAGCTTGGCAAGCAGTTTGGCTACCAGTCCGCGTGCGTTAACACTGAAGCTGGTGCTGGTTCTTGAAGTATTGTGCATCCCCGACTCGTGCAAATTACCTGACACAGTCGTCGGTGGGAACGGCGCTGAACGGGCAGTGGCTAGCCCACCTGCCGCAACTCTTGTCCGCCGCTGCCCGACCTGCCTGATCCAAACTGCCGCGGGACTAAGCTGCTAGTAAGAGGGCAATTGCCTTTTTGCACACCAAAAGTAGAGGATGCGAGGTGGGATGTAGTTCGTGAAGCGGTGAGCGTGGTGACATAGGTGCCGCAGTCGCTGTTGTACCGTGTTGGTTGGCGGCCCGGTTGGCTCCATACCCAGCACTCCCTCGAGCAGCAACTTACCAGCCCAAGTACTTGACCCATTGCAGCATCAACCTCACAAACCCTATCAGATCGCTGTACCAGAATCATGTACAGGAGGCATGCATAAGAATGCCAATGAGCCCAACTATTACCGCCCTGGCTGTGCCTCTGCCGCCACACATTGCATCGCCAGCCAAAATGGCAGGTGGGGTTTGGGTGAAGCAGACGGTCGATTCAAGGCTTCAGGGGTTATCTGTTACCCAACATACACCTATGGCAGGGAAACAGGGGTCGAACAACATGGTGGCGCACTCGCGGAGAAGCGCATTACGGCAAGACCGCGCATGACAGCTGTTAGCAGCAACTTGGAAGGCAACAAGCGCTGCACACCGTTGGCGTGGGAGACACAAGCTAGAGCAATTCAAGAGCACAGGAAGAAGCACAGAAACAGTTGTAAAACTCATGTGTGTATCGAGCTAATTGGTCTGAACTCGCTTTAGCCTCCTGCCGCTGCCACCTGAGCTAAACAACCGTTGAAAGAGCCCCGCTTTTCCCTCACTCCTGCCCCGCCTGGGGTTGTTGCTGGCCGCAGCGGCAAGAGCAGCAGCATCATCCGCTGGTTCTTCTGGTGCTGCATCACTTGCAGCAGGAACCGGCGCAGCGGGCTGTGGCTGAGCAGCGGTGGCAACCAACGAGTTGCCGCGTGGCACGTGCCCGGCAGCAGCGGTCAGTGCGCTGTCAATAAGCTGCGAGTTACGGCGGCTACTCATGCGGCCTGCTTGGAAGGAAAAAGAGGCAGTGAGACAACAGATGGCGGTCAGGCAAGGCCTGCTGGGTGGCAGCCAAATGCAACCAGGTGGCAAAACGAAGCTCATGCAGGCCCACATGTGGATGAGTGGGCCATAACGCCCACAGCCACAATGGCAGCCGCTGATTGTAAGCCAGTAGCATTCTGAATGGGACTGTTCCAGGCAGAGGAGCAGACATGGCCTGTCAAGTACAGCTGCGGCGGTACCCACCGCTGGATTTGTGGTCGGCCGAGTCGGAGCGAGCGGCAGGGATGCCCTCAAGAGGCGGGTGGGGCGATGCTGTTGCCGCTGTCTCCATGGAAGCGGTTACCTCCATTACGGTGCAAGGCCGTGATGCGAGATCAGGGTTGTGCCTCCCAGACGGGCTGCTGGCTCGGGGAGACCGAGCAGCATAGGGTCTCAGCCGCCCGACGCTGCTCTGTACGGCTGCTGCTCCAGAGGCCGCTACAGGCACCGGCATGGCGAATTCGCCGCCGCCACCAAACGGGCTGGGAGGCGGGGGCGCATTGCTGCTGATGGTTTGGCCGCCTGCCGGTGCAGGACTACTGTCAAACGGGCTGCGGGGCGGGGGCGCGTTGCTGCTCATAATCTGACCGCCTGCCGATGCAGGCCCATCATCAAATGGGCTGCGGGGTGGGGGCGCTGCACTGCTGATTGTCTGCCCCCCTACTGGAGCAGGCCCAACATCAAACGGGCTGCGGGGCGGGGGTGCTGCGCTACTTACTGTCTGGCCACCTGCCGCCGCTGCTGCAACTGCCGTGCCCTGCTGTAGCCAAGGCGGGGTGCTCGCAGCTGACGCCTCATGAAATGGTGATGGGGGAGCGGGGGTCCCGCTCATCACAGAAGTGCCGCTGGTGGCCACAACCATGGAACTACACGACTGCTGAGAGATATTACCCGCTGTGTCAGTGCCGGGCCAAGCCTCACTCTGCTGCTGCTGCGCCTGCTGCTGTTGCGATTCTTGTTGTGCCCCGATTGCTGCAGTGCTAACTGAAGCATTGCCCACAACCGGCTGCTCCTCAGCGTGTGCTGCCGCGGCTGCAGCAGATTGTCGCGCTATGTTGCGGGATGGTACACGGCCCAGTGTGGGACCGGCCCGTGGCGGATTTTCGCGTGAGTGTGAAAGAATGTTGGCAATCTTTCGTAGGTCGGCAATAACCTGCATGTGCCGCCAGATGGACAAGAAGTACAGGAGGCAATCAGGCAGGCGATTTGCGGCTCTCTTTAAAGGTCATGAACCCATTGCGAGCAACGATCAGAACCCCTGCACCATACCAGCTACAAATAATTCCATTGTTACTAGCATCGCGGTTCCTACCACCACAACCCCCTAAGCCCCCACCCTGAGCATCCCCGGCGCTTACTCGCTCAAAGGTGGGCCGTTCTTGGGGGTCATCAGCCCAACACCGCCGCATTAGGTCCACATACTCGTCGTACCCGTTGAACGTGCCGCCGGGAAGCTGCAGAGGATAGATGGGGGCGTGATGTCTGAATGCATGTGCACTCCTGCTGGCTGGCACGTTGCGCTGCCCGTAGGCAAACATGCATGAGCTGCCACGGACAGATGGCTGGACCAGAGCGCAGGTTGAAAGCGGTGGGACAGCCGATATCAGGGGCCGCACAGCCCTCACACCTGCTGCTAGGCCCCGCACCTGTGCTGCTGCATATTGGTCAGGCACCGGCGGCCGCATCTGCTGCTGCGTCACCGACAGCATAATCTGCAAAGGTTGAGGACACCAGTTGGGAAATAACATTGCACAGATCTCAAGATCAGCCGCCCTTCGAGGCGTGTGGTTTGAGACACAGCAGGAACAGTATCAGGCGGTGAACCAGAGGCCTGCAGGAGGGCTGCAAGCGGGCAAGGGGCAGGGCTCCCCACACAATGCTGCCCAGCCGCCTGTGGCAAGGCCTGGTGCTGGTGCAGCGCCCCAAGCCACTCCGGCAGTACGAGCAGCCGGCAGCCCAGCAGAAATTTCCAGCAGCTGATCACCTGCATGACGCTCATGCTTGCAAAAGGAAGATCCCAGGTTAGCAGCTCCCACAAAATCCTGCGGCCGGGTAGAACAGGCAGGCAAGCAGCCAGGAGGAGGGGCAGGTGAAGAAAGGAGCAGAAAGGCAGGTAGAACAGGCAGGGCAGAACACTAAAGGTACAGTTGGGCGGGCAGTAAAGTGAGCGAGGGAGACGGCAGAGCGTGTTCGGCACTGCGCAGATTGGAGGGCAAAAATTCACATAGAAAATTCTCCAATATGCAATCGACGCTAACTTGACAGAATGTGGAGTAGCAGCAATATGCCATGGGAGGGGCACGTGTGTTGCATCAACTTCGGAGAAACACCATGGGCGAAAAGCGATAAAGCAGCAGTACTGTGATTTCCCCTGCACCATGTACTGCAGGGTGTACAGCGGGCTGTACTGTACTGCACTCACAGTCCAAAGGCGTAAACATCGCTGGCCTTGGTGTACTCCTGGCGCAGGATGACCTGCAGGGGTGAAGGGTGGGACTTGCAAAATGGTTATATCAAAAGGATGTTTTATACATTAAGTTTGCGCAGGTGTCAATGGTCAGCCAAGTAAGCATGGGCAGGCAACGGGGATAACTGAGGTTTTCAGGGTTTGCCGGGTTGGCAGATGTACAAGCAACGAGGATTGCGTGGCACCCACCCCCGGCCTTCGCCATTTCAAGTTGTTTTGACTGGCAAGGCAGGCAGGGCAGGAGCAAGGGATGTCAGCTGGAGGGGGCATTACCTCTGGAGGCTGCCAGCGCGGGTTTGTTGCCTGCACTGATGACATGACGTCGTTCTTGGTGGTGGCCTTGGAGAGGTTGAAATCGGTGACCTGGGAAGCATAGAGCAACACAGCACAGCAGACGTTGAGTAAGTGCAGCATCACAGCCCACGGCGCATCATGAGAGAGGATGTGGATCACGAGAACCATGGCGCAGCTGGGAAGACCTGACCAGCTTGCTTGCAGGCGAAGCACCCCAACAAACCTGTCAAAGTTGCCGATTGCGTTGAACTACAACTACCACCGCACCTTGACCCGCCAGTTCTTCTCCACCAGCAGGTTGGGCGACTTGAGGTCTCGGTGTATGATGGCTGGCTTGTGGCCGTGCAGGTACAGCATGCCCTGCGGAGGTACGACGGCAAGCAGCAGGGCCTGGTGTGTAGTGGCATGCTGTTTGAAGCGGGAAGAGGTCTGCGACAGCGATGGAAATCTGCCCATGGCAGGCCACTGGGCCAGGAGAGCGTGCTACGCACCACAAACAACAGCAGGCAAAATTTACAACCTGCTGTCCGACGCAAAACGCACACGATGCAAACCGTAAAACCAACCGGCTAAATCGACCAGTCACCCACCATGCAGCCAGCATCACACCCACCTTTGCCGCATCCAAGGCCATGACGATGCGTCGCGGCCAGTCAAGCGCCCGCTTCAGCGCCGGCTTCTCACGCGCCTCTTGCAGCAGATCGTACAGGGAGCCACGTGCGCAGTACTCTGCAGCACGGTGCAAGCGGTACATTTCGGCAGCATGGCGTTTGTTCAGATCGTTTTCCCAGCTACAACCCAGCGCATTCTGACGTTTGTGGGCTTGTTCACCTTGCGCAGTAATAACACTGCACTAGGACTGCCAAAAAAGAGTTGTCAGCCTAGGGTAGACTGGGGTGGAGCATTGATAGGTTGTAAGACAAACCGGTATGCTCAATGGATGGATTCAAGGCTTACCTGTAACAACTGCCGCCGGCTCCAGCACCACCCCCATGAAGAGGATGATGTTGGGGTGCCGCATCTCCTTAAGCAGCCCCACCTCCTTGTCCAAAACCTTCTGAACCTCCTTGTTCAACTTCACGCCTGCATGGGGAAGGGTGGTGGGTAGTGGTGGGTGTTTGGGTGGGGGCTGCGGGAACCCAGATGAATATGAGGTGGCGAAGCAATATCTAGGATGGTCCATAAAGTACTATAAGGGCAGGTTGAAGACCATCATGCATCATGACTCCATTGGCCCTGAAGCAGCTGGCAGACTGCGAAAAGGCCACAAGAGGAAAGCGCCACCCTTCTTCTTGGACAATGCACTAAATAACTAGCCTTCCAACTACCGTACCTCCGCTTGAGTCGTGCTGCAGTGAGCCCGTTTCCACCCCTAGAGCACTGAGGGAGCCCAGTTGCTTGATGGCCACGTCGGTCTCCTGCCACCGACCCAGCCACACCTGCACACACATCAGAACAGCGGTGGACCCATAAGCACTGCTGAAACGATTTGGAGCATCAGGCGGCCCGGTTTAAACCGCACTGAGCCACCTCCACGATAGCCAGCCCTACCAACATTAGACAGGCGGCGCCACGGCCCCACCTTGCCAAAAGCTCCCTCGCCAATAATGCGTGTGCGTGTGAGCTCATCCCAGTCAATCAGCCACTTGTTGGTCTCCTCCAGGAATAGAGGGTGGTCCTGCGGTACCATGGGCGGCAAAATTAAGCAGTACACGGTTATGAGAGGTGCCTCACTGACTGGTTCCTTCAAAGGAGAAAATTGTGTTTCGGTACCTGGCAGTGCCACATAGGACAACGCAAGATAGTCACAGCTGGACCCAGCAGCAGCTGCACTGACTGAAAACAAACCAACTCCCAGCACTGACAGTGACCCACCGGGGCTGCAGTGTGTACAGCGATACACCGTGTCGCAATGTCAGGCTGATGTTCGTTGCTTTTCCGTCCACAGTACTAGAAAGAGTCTAGTGTTTCCCAAACATTCACCTTAGCAAGCGCAAACCGGCTTTTCGCCCTTCCGGCCGATCCCCATGCATACCCATTGTCCCGCCCGACACTCACCATGCCGCCGTGCTCGCTGCCCTGGTTGTTGGCTGCGTCCTGATCTGCCAGTGAGGCCTCATACTCCAGGCTCTCCCTCGCCGCTATCGCTTCCTGCTCCACGTGCTGCAGCAGACCAAAGCTGGTGTAGTGGTGCATCGGCCACTGCAGGGGTGCAAGTTGGAATAAATACATGTCATAACTTTAGACCAGGAAGGCAAAGGATACCAAAGGGGAGGTAAGGCAAGGCAGAGGTGTGTCCTATCTTCTCTCCGGCGCAGGAAGGGTGACGGCATGCTAAAGTGCTGCCAACGTCGAGCAGCAGCAGCACCCACACACGGCTTGTGCGGGTTCGCAGAATTGCTGCCTCTGCTCCCGCAGCCACTGCCACCACCTACACCATCCAACCCACATCCCACCCACATCCCACACCACACCCACACACCTGTGCAAAATCTGCCATGGCGCTCTGCACCTCCACCCCTGCATCCTCGGCCAACCTCCTCAGGTCAGCCACAGGGAACATCTTGATAGCTGCAGAGTTGCTGGCGGTGATGACGCCCAGGCGCCCGCCCACCGCTTGGGCGAGGCCGGACCTGCACCAACGACAAGTGGCAGGCTCGGCGTTCGACGATTCACAAACTTGTCCTTTGTACACGGGAGCAGAAGGGAGCGAGCGACAGCAGATAGAAGCGCCCCACCCACACCCCACTCAACATAGAACATCAGAACGCAGGTTGCGCAACAGCGGCTCATTCGCACAAGAACGGCCTGCAGCTTGCCACAAAATTGGCGCAGTCAACCCTAAAGAAAGTGCTTCAGGTCGGCAAACACTGCACATCCGCCCCAGTGTCTATCTGTGGCCAGGTTCTGACAGCGTATCTAGATAGCTGGACGAGCTCCCTACCTGGCCATTTCCTGCAGAACCCACTAGAAACGATCTTGTGCAACACAACACACACATCCAGTTCCTGTTGGACATACTAGCGACGACTTGTGCAACACACGCACCTACTGGCGTCCAGCTGCACATAGGGCATGTTTGCGTCCTTAACGTGGCTCGTAGAGCCGTCCTGGTACACAGTCTTCATGCCGCGGGAGCTGAGGCGGTGGGGGATGGGCCGGATGCGCACCTTGCCATCTGTGGAAAGAGTGTTTGGTGGTGCAAGCACATAATGCAGAGTTATGTTCACACACACGAGCAGTCTGATGTAGATAGACAAAAGGGGCTGGGTGCAATGTTACTAGTGCAGGTGCCTGGAAGCTGTGAAGCTGCCACCAGCGACGTTCAGCCAAACCAAGCTGAGGGAATGCTCTTGCTATTAACAATTCAACAATGATTATAATTGTGTACGGGCGGATCTTTTGCCATAGCGAGGCAAGTAGTACAAGCGGTCAGCCATCCAAATGTGTGTTGTGCATGCTGTGCATGATATATTTCTTGGCTCAGACTCACCGTTATGCACCGTGATGATTGCCCCAAGGGGCTCACACACCACCAGGCGCAGGGCTGGCGCCACCCTGTCCCCTATGCGCACCAGCGACTGCAGAGCGCCCTGGCTGTCAATGTGGCCCCACACCTGCGAACGTACGGCAGGAAACGGGGCATGTGAAATGGAGCCAGCCAGCAGCGCACATCAAGCCCTATGCACCTGGCAGCAATAAACAGCAGCAACGCCCGCCGGCAACATACAATTCAGGGCGGGAAGGGACGGGTGCGAGAGGGGGGGCTCGGTTGTTGAAAGTTATCAACCCGGGTCACGTTGCTTTGCGGCCGCACCTGCACAACGCCACTGTCGTGCGCCGTGACCAGCTGCCAGGGCATGTCTAAATCTACCAGCACGGTGGCGGCAACACGGTTGGGCACAGTCACGCTGGCGGTGGCGCTGAAGGAGTTAACCACTGCGAGCAGAAGGCAGGCAGGACCAATCAAATTGGGGAAGGGGTTGAAATTGACAGCGTGACTGGAGCCCGCTCACATAACAGCAGTAGTGCAAGGTCCACGGCCAACTCAGCCAGCAACCTTGATCAACCTGGGCATGAGGGAGATAAAAGCAAGCAAAGGAAGTAGCAAATGGCAGCTTACACACACAGATGTAAGTAATTGAGCCTGGGGG
>JAAMXP010003666.1:0-16072 GCA_019693395.1 Ettlia oleoabundans | reverse complement strand
CCCCAACACACACACACACCCCAAACACACCCACCCACCCACCTGTGTATGCCGGGTACTGCCTGCTTCAAGCACTCCAGTGCCGCCTCCTCGCTTAGACCAACCTCGAGCAGAGACTCACTGGCCTCCAACACAACAGTAGCAGCACGAGACACAAGCTGGGGAGGAGTGCGAAGGCCCTCGGTGAGCACCGCCTGCACGGGTGGGAAGGGTGAGCAGCCATCATGGCAAGTGCAGACACCGGCATGGGACCTACACATTTGATGATGCAACATGACCCGTGATGCCCCATGGTTGCCCGCACCACGTATCCACCGCCCACAGCTAACCACCCAGCCAGGGCCACCTGTATGAGGTTGTGAGTGAGCGTGCCCTTCACCGCCTTGTCGTTTGAGCCATCACCCGCCACCCGCTCATCCAGGAAAGAGCGCCGTGGGCACTCATGGCTGGTGGTGATGCGCGTGCCTGCAGTCACACGCAAACCCAGCCAAGCCAACCACTTGTTATCAAGACAGCAATGTGAAGCAAATTGGTGGGCAGCCTGATAAAAGTGGCAGGGTGGATCGGCAGTGACACCGTTCTTCCGTGCCCCATTGCCCCACAGATGGGTCCAAACCTTAATAGCCTGCACGATTTGCACGAGAGACCAGTGATTCACAGCCCTGCCTGTCCCCCCAGCGCTCACACCTGACAGCAGGAGGTCTGGGTGCATGATGATCATGCCGTGTTCCATGTTGAGCAGGCAGTGATAGCAGCCCTCGTACAGGTCCAGCGGCGCAAGCAGGTTGACTGCAGGCCAGAGAGTTGGGGGACGGGCTTGAGGCTTCGGGGACATGCAGGCAGGCAGGTGTTGTGAGTGGAAGCATCTTGGGCAGATCAGGCAAGTGAGTCAATTGCGGTTGGCGCGTCATGATTGTATGCAGGCCTGTTGATGCACCCAGGCGCTTGCAGGCAGGCTAGAAACGCATGACAGCTGTTCAGCTCACCTGGGTCCCCCACTCGGTATGGCAGGTCGGCCCAGGGCGGATGCAGATGGGCATACACATCGCGCTTCTGCACAACACGGCACCGGCATAACTTGAGTTGTCTAGCATAGCCAAACCCAGGGTTACACAAGAGCAGCCCCAAGGTGCAGGCAGGCAGTAACCACCAGGACATGCATGCTGTTATCCTGCCCCTCATCTCATCCTGCCCTTCATCTGCACCCCTAGTACTTTTGGGAACCTGCTGTGTATGCACCTACAAGCTTGCCCCCACCCCTCCAGCGCCCCTCACCTGATACTTGTTGTGCAGCAGTAGCACCTGCTCCTGCGGCTGCTGGTAGATGCCCCGAATCTCGTAGTACACCTCCTCACGACCACCGGGGTACACTGGCAGCACCGCAGCAGCCGCAGGGGGCCCGTCACTGCCTTCTGCTCTTAGCTCAGCAGCACTGCCACGGCCGCCAGCCGCGCCTGTGGGTTGGAGGCTGCGTTCAGCTCGTTCTTTCAATGCCGCCGCCTCAAACTGATCCAGCAGGTCGGCATCAAACCCACTGTCGTCATCCCAGCTGCTCTCAAAGCCCTGCACTGCCGCACAAGCTGGCACCAACACCTTTAGTGCAGCATGGGTGGTCACAGCTGCAGGGCCAGGCACGGGATTGCCAGGTGCAGCAGGCCCTGCTGCAACACCTGCGTCTTCCATCTTCACTGTGCGTTCATACGGTGACCGAGGAAGGCGCCGAGCTTGTCGCCCCACCGCTGCATGCAGCGATGGGTTATGCAGCTGCTGCCGCTGCTCCAATGCTGCAGCAGGGTGTTGCGCAGCGGGTGGAGCCGCCTGCAGGCGGGTTGTGGGCGCCGGTGTGGTGCCATCATGACCAACCCACTGCATGCCTTGCTTAGTCGCCACCACTGGCCGTGCAGCTGCTGCGCGGGCTGTTGGTCCTTGCCCCTGCCATTGCACCTGCCTTTGGGCCTGCACCTGCCCTTGCACCTGCCTTGAGACCTGTCCCAATCCCTGCCCCTGTCCCTGTTTGGCCACTGCCTGTCGCAGCTCCACCTGCGTGAGTAGCTCCAGCTCCAACCGAGCCATCAGTGCGTCGTCCTCGTCCTCATCCTCGTCACCAAACATGCCGCTACTGCCTGTAATGCTAACATTCTGGACCTGGCCTCCACTTCTGCTGCCAGCCTGGCCGGAAGCACCTGCTGCACGTGGTGGGGCTTGATGCATTCCGGCAAAAGGAGCAGCAGCAGGCGCCCCCGAGCCGGGAACCAGCCTGGCTGCGGCCAGCGGGGCTTGCAGCTGCTGAGCCACAGGTGGCAATGCTTGCTGGTGGTGGCGGAGTTGTGCCGGCCGCTGCCCACCGCAGTAGCCCACCCCGCCGGGTGGTGGCATGAGCTGCTGGCTGCCTGTGGGTCCGTCTGCCGCTACCGCCTGGCCCTGGCTTCCACAAGGTCTGGCGCCACCCACTGCTGCGTCACCGCAGTTCTCCTTGTCACTGACGGTTGCCAGTTCCGCCCCAGGCAGTGGCCATGGCTGTGGCACGACGTCCTCAGCGTTGGGCATATGCTCTCCCTTGCAGCCCTGCTGTCCAAGTTGCTCCTGTCTCTCCTCGTCGTCATCACTATCCTGTGTGCTGGGCCCACTATGCACGATGTGTTCCACTTGCTCCAGCAGCTCCAGCAGCGCCTTGCGCTTCTGCCCTGCCCGACGCTTCTTGCCGCTGCTGCCGCTGATGGCGGCGGCAGTTCTGGTGCGCAACGCTTTGCCGCCCGAGTCATTCAGGCTGAACTTTACCGAGGAGGCAGGGGTCTGGCGGCACCTGCTGCCGCTCCCACCGCCACCACGCCGCTTGAGGATGCTGCGCAGGTGCGTGGCGGGGGTTCGGTGCACCCCGCTGACAGTGCCGCCGTTGCTCTGGCCGCCAGCAGCTGGGCCAAGATCAGACTGTGCGCCTGACAGGTTGGAATGCTCTAGCAGTGGTCCTTGGGCAGGCCGGTGCTGCTGGTGCGGCGTTGGTTGCTGCTGTTGAGCAGCCAGCAGGCCCTCCAGCAGCTGCTCACCCTGCTGCAGCCTGGGGCCGCCCGCCAGCACAGGCCCAGCCCGTCGCACATCCCGCGGCCTCTGTGCTGCCGATATGAGGCGCTGCTTGATTGCGCTCAGCTCCTGTGTCCCGCTGCTCATGCCCACGCCTCCAGCCAGTGCCATGGGGCGGCCCAAGTTGCTAAAAGGGCGGGCTCGCGACTGGGAACTGGCCCCGGGCGAGTCTTGCCACACTACTTGCATCGCGTCTGTGTCCTGGCTCATGACAAACTGTGATTGGGAATGATAGAAAGATGCAAGGTGTTGATGTTGGACTGTCTGAAAGGAAGACAAAGCAGCAGGTACGTCTGCCAGCTGCAAGTGCATCACCAGAATCGCACTGACTGGGGAGGCACAGGCAGGTGTCAGCAGCGGCGGCCACAGTGCCACCCTGCTATTTACTGCTGCCCTTACGCTGTCAGGCGGAGCAAAGTCGTGCATTCTCGTTAGGTGCTTGTGCAGAGCGGAACGTGCAGTTGAAGCTGCAGCATGCCGTGGGGCGTGATCGCCTGCCGACGGTGCCGCCGGTCCTTGCCCTGGAGGCGAGGTGAGAAGCGGGGATGCCGCATACCGGCCAGTGTGGCCGCCACACACTTCCTGCAGGACCAGGGGGAAGGTGGAGCTGGAAAAGCCGGACCCACAGTTCACGGCAGCTGACGCCGGCCACCACGCTGGGCGCCAACTCAAACCACAGCGGCGCAGCTCAAAAGCACCGGGGCCCTTGCCTGTTCCGCCTGCTGGGCGCGGTCAAAGAAGCGGGTGATGTCGGTGCCCTCAACCTTCGCCTTCTTGGTTGCAGCCGCCTGCAGCAGGTGCGGGCAGGCGAGGGGTTGAGCTCGCGCGAGACGTAGGATAAATTTTAAACGCAAAACAGCGTGTTGGGGCATATAGCAGCGGACCACACACCTTCTTCATGCCGAACCAGGCCTTCCCGACTAGCAGGAGCGCCCCCCAATGTGTAAAGGCTCACGGAATCATCAGGGGAGGGACTTGCTACAAACTACTGCCGGCGGACGACGCGTGCAATGTTTGCTAATGTGAGTTGCAGTGCTCAGCGTGCGAAGCGCACCGCCGCCTGGCCATGCTTCAGGCTGACGCATAGTTACTGTCAGGAAGCCAGGAAATGGGCAGCAGAATCAACTGTTGCAGGCAACTGACCGCCTGGTCACACTAAGAACTGAGATTGGACAACACAGGACAACACCAACAAGCGTGCACTGCAGAGGCTCGCCCAGCCTCTGCAAAGGCTTGAACGTTGTGTTGATGCGTTACTGCAGTTGTGGCGAATTGCACGACGGCTGGCACTTCTTTCAGTGCTGGCTACTGCCTCGTTTCCGTACATTCTTGTTCAGCCGTCACGCGCCACCCAACCACAGGCATTGCAATGCTGAGATAGCTGACCCCAGACCAAGTGGGAGTGGCGCATGCAGAAAGAGGGAAATGGGGCTACCACCAACCGATTTATGCACAGAAAAGAATGTCAGAATAAGTTAATGCCTGGCTGACCAACCAGTCCTCTTTGCAGCAGCAGCGGTGACGGAAGCAAGGCTCGCAGCAGCCGTAGTGACGGCGGCAGTGCCAGTAATGGCAGCAAGTGCAAGCGAATGCGATGTTCCAAGCATTTGTGTGATATGCGGGCCGTGCTGTGCAGCCGCGTGTTCTGGAAGGGCTGGAAGGGCTCAACTGGACGGCTGGTTGAGCGGCATGGGTTTCTGAGGGGCTTTCTGTACCATCATGCTCCGATGTAATCCAAAATAAGTATACGACGTGCCAGAGAGGAGATGTTCGACTCCATGATGGACCACTCTCCTCCCATGTGCTCACTTGTACCCCGGGTCTGCGCAGTACAATGCTCCACAAGAGACGTGCATTATAGCTCCTAATGCGCACTAACCTTTGTCTGGGAGCTTACTTGAAATAATTCAAGGCGGCGCCCCACAGCAGCCGACGAAATGGCCGCATTCCAAAGCGCCTTCACTATGCGCAGCAGCAGCCTTGCTTTCAAGAGCAGCGTGGCACAGACGGCTGGGCTTGAGCAGCAGGTGCGCAATGGTCGGCGGACCGCTCTTATCTGGCCTCCGCATGCGTGGCGCCGAGGCGGAGGTCGCCCACACCACAGACTCACGCGTCTGCTCCCGCGCTGTTTGCCGCAGAGTATCCGGGCGCAGCCACGATGCCCCGCGGTCATGCCGCTGGTGGAGAACGTTGTGCGGGTGAGGGGCTCGTCCGCCGCCAGCCAGCGTGGGCCAGCAGAAGTTGCTGGCAAGCTAGCTGGCCAGAGCAGGGCAGGGCAGGGCAGGGACAGCTACAACAATACTCCCAATTGTGCTTAGCAGCAGTTTCAGGGCATCTCAGAGCCGAATGCAGAGTCATCTTTTCCCTGGCAGGCTACCAGCCGATCTCTGATATGTGGTGGCTCGGGTGCGGCCACCCACATGGCCATTTACTCACGCCCCCCAGCCCCTGCCGCTGGTGCTGCCCGCCCCTTGCAGATTCGTTTCACCCGCATGGGCCGCAAGAAGCTGCCCTTCTACAGGATAGTGGCTGTGGACTCTCGTGTGCGGCGAGATGGCGCCCCCCTGGAGTACCTGGGATGGTATGACCCGCTCAAGAAGGAGGCCAACCTCAATGCACCCGCAATCAAGAAGTGGCTGTCTGTGGGTGCGCAGCCCAGCGATACTGTGGGCGCGCTGCTGAAGAAGGCAATGGTGATCGAGGCCTAAATGCCAGCCAGCCCCGCTGCCGCAGCAGCAGCAGCAGCAGCAGCCTCCCAGTCTCAGCAGCTTAAGTGCGCAACAAGTGGCGTACGCGAAGGCAGCCCCTCACATGGCGTCAGCAGGTGATGGAACAATCAGTCGTGGCCTGCACCATGGCTGGAGACTGTCGGCATTGTTATCAGACTCGCGCATGCACCATGTCTATCACCACATCACCACATATGTCGAACACAGGTCTTGATCTCGCACCCTTTTTTACCGCTCTCCTCTCTCAGCTCCACAGCAATGTAAGAATCAACATCAAACACTCGGCAGCCGAAGTTCAGCATGCAGGACGACAATTGTTCCTCTGCTGGCTATGTGATGAAAAGCATCTACATTCCATGCACATGTACCTATCCGTCAATTGAAAGCTCCTGCATGCATATGGCTGACCCACCACTTTGCAGCAGGGCGTGAAGCTATTGTTCGTTTACAAGGCAGGTCCCACCGTTCACTGCAACTATATTGCAGCATAGCACTAGGCCTTACTGTCCCGCACGAGGGAAGCATTAGCATGTGTGCGATGTGGCAGGGCTCAACGTAAGGAGAACTGATCATGACAGTACAGTGCACAACACTACTCAGAGGAAGGGGGGTTTAGTTGAAGAGGTACTTGGTTGGCACAGTGTTCAAGAAATGCAGGCTGTCTTGAGACGGGCATTGACAAGGTTGGGCAGAAAAATACAAAACTGCGAACAGTGAGGTCATTCTTGAAGGGAGGTACTCAGAGGGCTGCCCCAGGCAGCGACAGCATGGGAATGGAAGCTGGTACATACGACACTGAAAGGTGGACCAGGACCATGGTAGGTGGGTGCAGGGGCAGTGGGATGGGGATGGGGAGGAAACGCAACATGTCTGGAGGCGGCAGCAACCGCAGTGGGGATGGGGAGGGTAGGTAGATAGCTCAAATGCCAGTGGTGGCCGAGCTGAACAGAGCAGCAGTTCAGGGAGGAGAAACGCAATTTTTCCTGATTTCTTGAGTTGCGCGTTAGTGGGACTGCAGTTGGGGGAGGGAGTTCCTGAGCAGAGAGGTGGTGTGGAACACCCCTGGGGTTGATGTTGATAGCGCCAGGCTCATAAAAACTATTGGGTGCCAGCCGGCAATGGCACGGGCACAGCCTTGCTAGCCGCCTTTACTCCGCACGGCCATGGCCCCGCTGACACCGCTCTGGGCTGCCATGGCCGCTGCAGGATCAGCAGGCCCTTCTGGTGCAAGCTCGCGTTATGCCTCCGCTGCTTCGGCCTTGGCAGCTGCTACAGGCAGTGCTGCACGTGCGTCCTCCTCTGTGCCTGTGGGAGCAGGGTCAAGCTCAGCAGCGGGGGCCTCTTCTGCAACAAGGGATCCGCGGGCTTCTCCACCCTTGGAGTCTTCTGTTGCAGCAGATTGGGATGCTGGGACATTTGGACTTGGTGCTGCAGCCGAAACAAGCGCGGGTGTGAGGCCTGGGGTTGTGGTGGGTTGCAAGGGCCCAGGCTGCGGGCTGGCCTCGTCTTGACGTGGTGTTGATGCTTCGCCTGCGTGCTGGCTGAGCTGCTGTGCTGCCGCCGCTTGCTGCAAAGGTGCCGGGAGATCGGATTGAGAGCGCACAACCATGCCAGAGGGCCCAGCGGGTACACCAGGTTGCTCGCCAGCCTGGCCAGTTGTGGCATCTGCTTGTGTGGCCGCTACAGCTGCTACGGCGGAGGCTGCGCTGCTGTCGTGCCCCTGGCCCTGCTGCTCCCCGGCCTTACGCTGGATGCGCAGGTGGTTGATCCACCTGTCCTCGGTCCACCGCTCCAGAACCAGCGTATCGCCTGCCGGGCACACACACACGCCATGCAAAAACGCAGCATTGAAGTGCATGCAGCGGCGAGTGAAAGAGGCTCCGCAACCATCAGAAGCGTGGCTCAACACAGCCGGCACATGCGAGCCGCATGCCTTGACCAGCTCTTGCCGGCATGAAGCTGCAGGCAGCTCCTTGAACCTCTAATTGTTCCATTGCACCTCAATGTATGCGATGACAGCAACAAGCTGCTTGTACGGCTGGCACTGCTTGCACGTGCGCACCTATGGCGACTTGCTGGGCGCGCATGAGGCCCACCCACCCGCTGGTGAGGCGGTAGTGGCGCTGGCCGCTGGACAGGAAGCCTTCATACTGCGGGTGGAAGAGGGACGGGCAGACGACAACTTTGCGGTTGCATTGCACTTGAGAAGACCAAAGAAGATGAGCAAGGCAGGCCAGTATGCAGGGCTCGCATCAGCAGTGAGGTGAAGTCAGGCGAAGCACATGTCTGCCAGGCCAACCCTGCCAGACCACATGGGTGGCAGCACATGCGCGAGCTCTGCTCCGCTTCCACACCTGAACTGGCCAGGCGCGGTCGCTGTCGTCCACAATGGTGAGGCGCTGCTTGAAGAGCTGCATGTAAGTGCTGCTGGCGGTGCGCGCGTGGGCGCTGCCGGGTTGCTGCGAGGGCTCCAATGCAGCCGCCGCCTGGTGCGCTGCCTCCAGCTCTGCCCTGGGTGGGAAGAGCAGCTGGGCCATTTGTGTGGTGACATGCAGGCGCAAGATGTAGGTCTGGTTGGTGATTGGGCGTTCTACCTGCGACGATATCAGCAGCAGAGAGAAGGGGCCGCGGCCGTCAGTAGGTGAGTGCAGCAGCCCACAGGTAAGCAGGGCCGGCAGCGGTCCAGAGCTCATGGAATGGCGGCCAGCAAAGGATGTAGCGCAGAGGGCAGCGGCCCCTTTCCGAAACCAGCCAAAAGCAGCTGCGGCAGAGAGGGCCCGCTCTGTGTCAGCTCCCAGCCCTGGACCAGGCGTGTCAGCTTCAGCGGAGGGCTGCAACTAGCTAGCATCAGGTGATGGAGTGTAGGGTGCAGCAGCAAACCCTGCACTCGCCTGCGACTTGGGCTGGCCGTACAGTGCAACCATGTGCGACCGCCGCATGTCTTCAGGCGCTTCCATTGGCACGCCAAAACCCTGCAGGTTGATGGCTGCATGCCTGACGGCGCCCAGTGTGCTGCCGCTGCCGCTGCTGCCGTGGGCCCCTGCTGCTGAGCTGCCGCTGCTGCCGTGGGCCCCTGCTGCTGAGCTGCCGCTGCCACCGGCTAGGGGGTCTCGACCCTGTGCAGGTAAACCGCTGGCGCTGGGTGCCCCCACCATGCCTCCAGCGGCTGCCCGCAGCAGATTATGTTCCAGGCCGCTGCCGCTGCTGGTGATACTAGGCTCGGTGGCACTCTGGCCAGCTGTGGACCCTAGCAGCAGCTCAAGCGGCATCTGGGTGCCTTGGGACTGCTGGTTGGCTGCCTGCGGGCTGGCCTTCTGGCCCACAGCAGCAACCACAGCAGCTGCCAGATGGGCCGCCGCTGTTGCTGCCATATGCTGCTCAACATGCGCGGGCTGCTGGGCTGGTGCTGGGTGTGGGGATGCAACATAGGCTTGGGGAAGGGCTGCCAGCGCCCGCCCTCCGGTGCCGCCAGCATGCCCGTAAACAAGTTCTGCCCCCGACCGCCGCCGTTTCGCTTCCGGCGGTATGAGAATGGGTGGCTGCAGGCTGGGGCGGTGTTGGCTGTGGCTGCCATGCATACCACCGATCTCCTCGACGCTGGTGCTGCGAGCATGCATGGCTGCCCAGCGGTCACCATGGCTGGCAGTGGGTGCGCCAAATGGCTCGTCCTCTGTGTGGGGGCTGCCGCTCCTGCTACCAAACTGGCTCAGCAGCCTCAGCACGCTGCCAACATTGTGCTGCGGCTCAGGGTGCGGGGCCCCCAAGGATGCCGGGTCAAGAGCCCATGGCAGCAGCTGCGAAGAGGCATGTGGCGCTGCGGGCACCAGAGCGCCACCATGCAGCTCCTGTGGCACATGCACAACCTGCTGCTGTTGCTGTGGCTGCTGGGCTGGCTGTCTATTGCTGGCAGCTATCAAGAGCTGAAGCAGGGCGGCAATGACATTCGGCTCCCCAAGGAAACCCTGCTGCTGCTGCTGCTGCTGCTGCACTGAAACCACTGCCTGCCCCAACAAATAAGCAGGCTGCGACAGAAATGGCACCGCCTGCTGCTGTTGCTGCTGTTGTTGACGCTGCTGTTCTGCTATCGCACACTGCACTCCCAGCAACAAAGCACGCAGGGTGGCATCACCACCCTCTGGCAATGCCAGTGCCTGTTGCTGTTGCTGGTAGGTTTGCTGCTGCTGCTGCTGCTGTGGAAGCTGTTGCTGGTGATGAAGGATTGTAGCTGGTTCAAGCTCAGGTTGCCGCTGGGACAGCTGTGCTTGTTGTATTTGTTGCTGCTGCTGCTGCTGCTGCTGCGCTTGTTGCGGGTTGTGTGACTGGTGCTGGTGCCGGTGGTGATCCTGGTGCTGTGGTTGCTGCTGCTGTTGTTGCTGGAGGCCTGCCAGCAACTGGAGCAGTGCTTCGGCAGCGCTGCCGCCTGGCACAAAGGGCGGCCCTGTCCCGCCGGCTGGTGGTCCTTGCATGGTGTCAGCCTGTGCCTGGCTCGGGAGTGGACGTTAGCAGCAAACCTCCTTGGCAGGTTGCAGGCCGGCAGGCCGCGTAGGAGAAGCGAGGGACACCCAGCCGGCAAGCTGAAGGCGTGGCCACTGACATTGGCTTCTGCAACCCCGAAGCCCCTGCAGGCATACGGGTTGGGTGATTAGGTCGGGTCTCACGCAGCAACGGGAGGGCGAACAGAGCAACGGGTGCCACTCACCCTCTATGCCGCACTGCCAACGCTGCGTGGCAGCAAGCCCGCTGTCGCTTTCGCAGCGATCTTCAACAAAGATTCAAGAGAACGTCCACAAATATTCGTTGTTGTGGAGATGAATAGCACTGGACTGTCTGCCAAGTGTCAGCAAAAGCCGTGGTAGAATTAATAAAATCCGCAGAACAGGAAGCACCGCGAGGAAATCAGCGCAGAGTACCAGTTCGGGCTCCCAGTTCACAGACCGCATGGCAATGTGTCCCGGACCTGTAGGTGCTTTGTGACGACCTGTGATGGCTGCATCGCGTGCCGCCAGCCCTGCTGGCCAGCATGGGCCATGGCAGCATGGGCAGATATACACGGCATGTGGTCGGTTGCCCGCAACTGCTGGGAGGCTTTTGACACCGCTTGCAGCAAAAGTATGCCCAGTCTCACCACACTCTCCCCCTGTGTATGAATCATGGTGCTCTTGGGCTTGGGCCAGACCGGGCCGGGCTCCCAATGAAACAATGTTTGGTTTGAGCAAGCCCAAGCTGCGCCGTGTGACGGAGGCAGTGTCCTCCGTCACACCGTGCACACGACAACCGCCAACTGCATTACCCCGCTATATCCAACCCACCAGCCCTGTTGTCCGGCATTTTGTTACAGCTACAGAGCTAATCTGCTGTGGCCCGGCCACAAGTCACTCTGCAACGCAAAGGCAGATGCAGTTCAGAGCTCCAAGAACTGCTTGGCCATCTGCAATACAGCCAATCGCAAGGGGGGCTGATGAGCTGAGGGCCCAGCAGCTTGAACCAGCACGCACACGAACACAGGTGCGGGCTGGCTGGCCAGCTGACTAGAAAGTGTCAATCTGCGCCTCCCTTTGAACATGTCGCGGTGTCTTGTCTGCAGCAACTCAGTTGGGAGGGCACCCTCGCACCTCGAATGTGGCAAAGGTGATGGCCATGGCGGGCCCTTGCCGCAACAGGCTGAGCAGCACGCCGTTGAAAAGCGCCGATGCACCCTCCTCCCTCACAATCGTGGCTAATGCAGCAGCAACGTTAGGATAGGCTGCGCCAGCCATCATTCGCCGCCGTGTCACCTCCAGCGGATAAGTTGCAACAGCGGACACCACACCTGGCAGGAAATCAACCGGCAGCGCAGTCGCACGCAGGCTGAGACACCTATTAACTCCTGTATTGGCACTTGTGGCTTCCATTCAAGCTGCAGTTCTGTTGCTCTTTGTAAAATGCGCCCTGGTCACCTGCGACAGCACCAAACAGAAGCGCTGCCTGCGGGTCTATGTCTTTCCTGCCTGCAAGCATGTAATTTATCAGAGGGTCAGCCAGGCTGACGATGCCATCAGAACAACAGCTGGTGCGGCTCCTGCAGCTGAGGCGCAGGTGCCCTGGCCGGGCGCTGCCGCAGGAGTCCTGGCAAGGCGCTGCCAAGACTAGCCTGCCAGGGTGCAGCCTGCGTTGGCAGACCTGTTGAGCGGCGCCACAGCGACTTCATGGCGTCATACGAGGCCAAACGGAATGCGGTGTAGGGCACCACCCCAACCAGGCTGGCATCCAACCCCTGCAGGGCACGGAGGGAGCACACAAACATGCTGCACATCATGACTGCCTGTCGAACACATCTGTATACTTGTATGTTGGAGTTGGGTTGCAACGATGGTTGAGGGATCCATGACTGGCTGCGCTCTCCATTTAAAGCTGCCCGTGACAAGAGCCTGCCAACGAGTTCCTTGCCTACTTATTGACTAGCTGGCTGACTTGCTGGGCGGTTGATTGGCAGGCAGGCCATACAGACTAGGACACAACTGCCACATGCCTGCAGGCCTGTTGATGGGAGAGTGCACTCCCCCAAGACGTCCAACACACCACTGCAACCAAGCTTGCCTTAAACAGCGCACGTCCCCCTTCCTCCCTCACCACCCCAGCAAGTGTGCTGACAAAGTTGTCGTGGGAAGAACCCAGCGCCATGCGGGTGCGAGCAGTCTCCAGAGGGTACACCAGCGTGCTGGAGAAGGCGCCTGCAGTAGGTACAGGTGTTCTTCTAAATATGCAGAGCTTGCCATTGGTCAGGTGCATGTCCATTGTTGCCTGCATGCCTGAGACATTGCTGGAATGTGCGGCAAACTGGGTTGTTTGCATTGGCACCAGCCCGCTTGTTGTAATGGCAAATCTGCCAATTTTTGCTGAACGCCCCAAGCTACTGCTGCTTGTGCTGCTCACATCTGCTAGCGCACCTGCCAGACCTCCCGCTATCGAGGTGACGAGATGGTCAGGAATGTGCAGCTCGCCATTATGCTTCCGGTTCCACCGTCTGCACTGGCGCGATATGCTGCAGAGTCAGCCAGGCAGGCATGGATAGCCGGCATACACAGCTCAGGGTTTGTGTCCATGAACGGCTGCCAGGGCCTGTCACCTGAGCGCCTTCTTCAGCCATTCATAGCTGCTCAGCTCCAGGCTCCTTGATGGTATCGTGCGCAACACATCCACTGAGTTGCCCCTTCAGCACGGAGGGTGCAGGGCGTGCCGTTTCGCGCATGCATGCATGCATACATGCATGCCCCTGCAAATATATGTGTATACACACGCAGCACCCAGCACTAGACATAACGATCCCAGCCGGCATGTATTTCACAGTAGCCATCAACGCTTAAACCAAGACAACAGGGGGGATGTCAAACAAAGGATTCCATCCTGCCCTGAGAAGCAACAGGTCACTGCACCTAAAGCACCTGAAGAATGCCGCCACTCCTCCCCGCTGCCAGGTGGCGGCGGCGGCTGCCACCAGCGTCGTGGCATCCGTCTGTACCATCTGCATTCTCAATGTCTCCAAAGGAGCTGTGGCTGTCTTGCTTGCCGCCCCTGCCACCCCACCTGCCAGCAGACGGCGCAGCCCAACTGGCAGCGCAGCTGCGTGCTTCTGCAAGCGATGCTCAAGCCGCTCCACCTGCACGCCACCACAGCACAGTATTGGGTAGATTGGTGCCATGCTGTGCAGCCAAGAAATTGATTGTGAAGCGTGTGTGCAGCTTCTACCCGCTGACGATTCTGCAACAGTGCCTGGCATACAGACGGGCTTTGCTGGCATTGCCACGGCTTGGTATGCCCTCCACCCCCAGCACCTGATGCACCGCCCTTCTTGACTGCCTTGCGAATAACGAGCTGCTGCCCACCAGTTGGTCCCCCACATCTTCCAAACTCCAAACTGTGACTGCCTGACTGGATGCCGGCAGCAACACTTGCAACACGCCAGCTGCCTCGCTGCCGCCTGCCACCGCTGCCAAAGCCGCAGTGCCGCTCCCGCTGCCGCCGCAAACGCTGCTGCTGCTGTCTAGGGTGTCTAGCCTGGCCCGCTGCCTGCATACAAACTTAACCCTGCTGCTTCCTTCGTGGGGCCGCACACGTGAGTGAGTATCAAGTTGGAGCCATCGTGGTCTGAACATTCTCAAGGGGGAGGCCCGAAGTAGCTGAGCTAGAAGCTACTCAAATCGTCCAGACTCCCGCAAGCGATGTACAGCCTGCGCAAACACAAAAGGCAGCTTCCCCAGCATCTTATGCCTGATGCCAGGTGGCAGAATGCGACAGAAGTTGAGTTGGCACCTTGGCAGAAAATCTGACATCTGCACCACACACATTGGTGTGCAGGTTCCAAGTGGGCATAAGAGGTGTGGAAGGTGCAAGAAGCTGACGTGGAACCTTGGAGTGCAATAAGCCAACCTTCTCTCCCACCCAGCCTTCTCCCTCAGCCCTGGGACCTGAGGAACTTTCAAGTCTAGTTTGTCGGGCGTGACTGTTGCACATGGTTTGGCGATCCACCCACTCGTGTTCCTGGCGGGTTGCCCTGCTGGTCCTGCTGCTTGCGCTACTCTTCAGGCCTGCTGCTTGCAACCATGAGCTGGCAGCGCCTGGAGGGACCTTGGGCAGTGGCGCAGGTTTGGGCAGTATGCTGAGCGGTGGCAGCACGCTAAGCGGTGGCGGCATGCTGGGTGGTTGACGGCCCAGCAGCGGCACCCATTGGATCTATGGCTACGGGATGTGCCTTGGCGCAGAGTGTGCTGCCGGATGCGGCGGACACAGTCAGTAGTGCTGTAGGCAGGGCCGCAGCACAATGCACCCGACAGACCTGTCTTCCGGAGGCCCAAATTGTGGCTCCGGTAAGCGGATGCCGCCTGCTACCAATGTCAAACATGTGTTGCCTTTGTAAAGTAAATTTCTACCCCTGGGCAGGATGGCTAAAGCACCTGCCCAGCATTCTGGATCTGCACACCCCACATGGCTTGCCTCTCCCACGCAAGGCCTCCAAGTCTTTGCCCTACGTGCTTGCTGCCACGTTGCAGAGCATCGCTGACGCAATGGCGTCCCTTTGTGGTGCTGGCTGTGGGGGAGAACAACCTTGACCGTGAGTGGGCCGGGCGGTTGCTTGCACGGGTTTGCAGCAGCACTCAACCTTAGCCGTTTTGGAGCTTGTTGCACCTGCCAAGCCGAATGCCTTTCTCCCTCCCTCCCTCACATCCCCTTGCGTCATGCAGCCACATGTGCCAACGCCCCCAGCACCGTGTTGCGCATTCTCACCACCTCCTACGTCCAGGCTTTGAGAGCCAGCTGTGCTAGCCCCCAGGCACACCTCACCGCACAGCAAGGCATGCCGAGGGTTCTGGACACAGGTGATGGCCGAAGGGCAGGCATGCCCTGGAAATGGGCAAAAATCACGACGGAAAGAAAGCACAGAGGGGAGGCAGGAACTCTTACAGAGCAGGCAGTCTGCGGCTGCCTTGCTTACCATTTGCCCTGTGCTAGGTTTGCTTCTACCTGTCTTGCGGGGCCGCTCCAGGCTGCTTGGCTTCAGCGCTAGTCCTCAACACCCAAAACAACTGTGCGTCCTTTTCCCGGATCCGGAAGCATCTGCCTCTGCTTTTGGTGGACAGCTGCAATGCTCACAGTTGGGCCCTGGCCCGGCAGCTTCATGTGTGCCTGGCCCAACATAGGACCTGCTTATCATTCATGTGTGCAACAGCCTTACGCTGCTGTGGTAAACAGGCAGCAAAGTGTACCCCCATGACACCAAAGCTGCAAGCCCTCCACCAGCATCAAGGATTTGTTGGCACTAGTGCGTCCTGCCTGCAGCGCTGGGAGCTACGTTTGATGTGCTGCCTCTTTATCAAGGCAACCTTGAGAGCGCAGCCGCTGACCTGGCAGAAGTTCTGAGCGACCCTGTGGCCGCCAACCTGGCACAGGCCCTGGACACATGCCTGGCTGCGCAGGTGGGTGGGTGGATGGGTGGGCGGATCGCAATTGGGCGCGACTGAATGTGTGGAGGGATTATGAGTGAAGGCAGCAGCATCTTTGCAACCTGGGACACTGCTAATGGGTGACAATAGGGACCGATGAATATCCACCAAAGCCATGTTAATTGTACTCAAAAAGCATGCACGTGTCTCGGCATGTGATACAGGCCCCATCCGTGCCCCCATTCCAGCCCCAGCCCATCACCGTGGCATCGCCCCCGCCCTTGCTGTCACCTGCCATCACGACGCCGCCCTCACCTCCGCCTGCCAGCGTAATGGCTTCCCCCGCCC
>JAAMXP010003663.1:0-60778 GCA_019693395.1 Ettlia oleoabundans | reverse complement strand
GCCATCCCCACCTCCATCTCCTTCCCCTCCACTTCCCCCCTACCCGCCTCCTGCCCAGTGCACAAGCTCCAATGACACGCAGTGCCCCTCAGGAAGAGCCTGCGTCAGTAACCAATGCATATGCCCAATAGGTGAAAAGTTTAGCACCCAGCTCCATATGCTCCTATAGCATTCCTCGCTTAGCATGAGCTATCCGTTCTGAACCGCTCCTATGAAGGATGCATTGCCCTCATTGCCGCAAGATCACGTTTAATGTTGTGTCCTTTTCGACCTATCGCAGGCACCACCGAGTGTGGCGGCTCGTGCATTGATGCCAGTCAGCAGTGCTGTGCTGCCAACCCGTCCGCAGGCATCTCTTGCCCCAACGGACAGACCTGCAGTGCAAGTACCAACACCTGCAGCTGCACCTCAGGTGCGGTCTGCTTCAACATCCCTGCTGTTGGCAGAGACATAGGCCAGGCTGCTGACTCAAACAAAGTGCATTGGAAGTTGTATTGCGTGAGAACGTGTAGACCTTGGAGCATGAAGGTATGATAGTAATTGGTGGTTGGCGGGGGTGGGGATGATGATGGTGGGGATGGCATTGACAATGGGGGTTCGGTGGTGTTGTACGGTAGGTGCTTCTTGAAGCACGCCCGTAAGCCTAGCATTGCAATTTACCCTGTGTATTGCTTTTGCAGGCTTTGTAATGTGTGGCTACAGACCAGGCATTTGCATCAACCCAGCCACCCAATGTTGCACCACCATCAGGAGCGTAGGCCTTCCATGCAGCTCCAACCAAGTTTGTACAAGCGAAGCCGGCGTCTGCGTAAGCAGCACGAGTCCTCCCAACTGCCCAGGTGAAGCCTGCTGCCCTGGGAGGGACATCTGTTGCCTTGCATGCGAGAGCGTACAGTCACATCTCTGCAATTGCAGTAGAGCGACGGAGGATCTGCAGCTATGGGGGGATGCTGCTGGCGTAGTTCGTGCCCTGCACACACACATTCACCAATCCATCCCCAAATGTGCTCTGCAGCGGTGTGCGGAGGGGCCTGCTACAATCCCACCAACTCGTTAAACAACTGCTGCATTCGGACACCAGCACAGTCGGCACGCTGATCAACGGGATCTGCATTGGGGACGGCTTCTGCGCCCGGAACTACACAGCTTCTAATGGGGATATCAAGGCAATCATAGGTGGGTGCTGGCCTCTTTGCTCCATGCAGTGGATTGGTATGAAGCGACAATGGCCAACTCTAAATCAGCTCTGGGAACTTCTGCAATGGCTATGAGCGCCGACATCCGAACTTGATAGGCTCTGGGGACTGCCACAATGCAGCCATGACCCCTTCATGAAGAGGGCATTGGCTCCTGCCCTCCAAGCCATGGGTGCCTCCGCCTCATGCCTCCCCGCATGAATGTTGCATCAAGCGGTCCTGTGCAGGGCGGCGCTGCACCAGCAACCCCCAAAAGTGCTCCGATTGCTGCACTGACTCCGACTGTCCGGAATTTGGGATTGGGGCTGTGTGACTGTTGCTGCTGTTGCTGAAACATGTTGTGTTGAAACGGGCAGTGTGTGGCATGCCTGGATGCAAGTACAAGCAAGATGGTTGCACAGCCGGATACAGTGTGCTTCATGGCAGCTGGCTGGCCTGATTACGCTGCTGCAGGTGCAAGTCAGGCCTGTGCTCCCTGTATGGCTGCACCGCAATCCAATGCTGGCAGGGCAACACAAAGAATGTGTGCAAGAGGGGTGGCGGCGGATGCGTGGTGAGTGGAGGCTGGCAGGGCACCGTGGTCCAAGCATCATAAGATGCGTGCGGTGTAATACTAGCACTTTTCACAACCCAGGTGGCAGCGCGGCAGCTTTACTGTCTGTGGGCAGGCAACCCAGTTCATTGCACGTTGTGTGCACGCGTGCTCCTGTGTGCAGTCCTGTGACTCAGGTGGGCAAGCCTCGCGATGCCCCAACGGCATGTGCTGCACAGGAAACACGGGCTGCAGTGCCGATGTCATGCGTTGCTCAAATAACAGGGCGTGCTGCCAGCCCTACGCCATCTGCTCGGGCGGCAAATTAACGCAGTTACAGGGCAGGGATTGCAGCGGAGGCGGCACCAACCAATGTGCATCGCCTGTAGTGTTGGACCATTACTTCAATGCCAGCATCACCTTCAACTACACAGGTGCTTACCTGGGAAACTATGACTTCAGCTGCCCAGCTGCCCAGCTGCCCAGCTGCCCAGCTGCCCAGCTGATCCTCCACACCCAATAAAAAGCGTTAGCAGTTCAATATCCTAAGATGCATTGTTCTGCCTGCATGTACCGTTCTTCCAGCTGACCATCCCAATACCCCATTTGCCACTCCGATTTGTATATGTTCACATTTCAAAAAATTTCCAGTGCTACCTGGATACCTACCGTGCGTTTACTTTCCCGTCTTGAGATTATTTATCACCCTACAGACTGTAAATCACGGAATACCGAGTGCAGTATCCGCATCCAACCCGCAGTAACCATAAACAGCGACGGTTGATAACGGCAGACACACAACAGTGCCATCTGCGCATCGATCCTTACTGTTTAGAGGACGATGCGTGAAACCGATTTCTGGTACCTTAAATTAGAGTCGAACAATTCGCAATGCCCCAGTTGATGAGGAGCTTGCGTGATGAGCTAGCTGAGCGCTGACAAGCAGCAGGAGATGTTTAGACTGTGTTGTTGAGTGCGTCAGTAGTGCCATGAATTGACTGAGCATTCTTGATTTATCAGACACCACAACCGGTCAACTCACCCGCGGTTTCTTGCGCGCTTCGCTCGTGAGGTGCCTCGGCATCTGCCGGCACGATAGAGCTCAATAAAACGCGATCCCGGCAAATCCTGGGCTGCCAAGGGCGGAAATTTGCGCAGCAGGTTGCAATTGTTTGCAATGTAACACTCCAAGGCGCCCGAGGCAAGTGGAGACAGCTGAGAGCAGTACGATGGTACATGTCCCTCCATCCACTCGGCGCCGAGGCGCAGCATTATGGCTGCATTTTATACTGATATCTCTGGTGTTATCGTGCAAGCAAACGGTGCAGTCCGCCGGCACGGGGCTTGACACAGACGCCAGCTCTTGTCGCCCAAGGCGCTTTTGTGCCGCATTGTCACCCTGGGAACTGTTGTTGTGTTTGAGAACTTCAGAGCGACAAGGGCGACACGCCCTCCAAAACTTGGCGTGCGGCTGCGGTGAGGAGTCATGCCGCAGTCTGCCAGCCTCTTCCGAGGGCATCATGCCTGCTTTTCAGGCAGGAAGCCAGCGCGAGTCGCTCCCCACAGGTGAGAGCCACCCCTGCCTGCAGCGCCCTTGCCCGGCTTCGTTATGTGCTTGCAGCCTAGCCGCGGTGATATCGCTGCCCTGCCTTGATACAACTGTCGGGCAGCGTCAGGTCGGCTGACCAGTGCTGCCCCTGGGTGCTGCTGCGGTTGCTGGTGCAGGCTGCGCGCTGCGGTGGCGGCCAAAGATAAATCGGCTGGCGGAGCTGCAGAGGAGCCCTCCCCCAACTCTGTGCTGCTTGGAGTGGAGTCAAACACAGATGGCACCCTCATTTTCAAGTTTGGAGCGGAGCAGGAGGCGTTGATCGCATCCCGGACCGCTTCGGCCTCTGCCGCCGCCGCCACCGTGGCGCCCCCGTCCCCGTCCATGGCAGCGGTTGTTTCTCAGGCAGGGGGTGCAGCCGCGCCAGCAGAAGCAGCAGCAGCAGCACCACCGGCTCCTGATACGCAGCATACAGGGGTTTCTGCTGCAGTCGCCTCCAGCAACGGCACTGCAGCCACGGGAGGGGCGGCAGCAGCGGTGCTGGTGCAGCAGGCCAGCGTGCTTCCGCCTCCCTGGCAGGTGGAAGGAGAAGCGGGGGGCGTAGCGGGGGGCTACAACAGCAATGAAAGCAGCATACATAGCAGTGAGGCCACCAGCAGCAGCAATGGCAGCACCCACGACTTGCCATATGTTCAAGGCGGATGGTACTCGCCACCCTCCTCTTCTAGCAATAGCAGGCATGAACGGCACGCTGCCAACGGCGCGGTGCCATTGAGCCGTGGCAACGGCAATGGCAGCGGTCCACGGCGGCAACAGCAGGAGTATTACGGCGGCGCGGGCAGCGCTGCAGCAGCTGCCGCCTTAGCCGCTGATGTGGCGCGCAGCATGGACTACAAGGAGGCGCAGCCTCAGGCGGTTGTTGCTGTGTATGAGGCCCTGTGTGATGGCAGGGACCTGGATGGGGCTCTGGCGGTCATCAAGGAGTGCATCAAAGCCAGCCGCACAGACGTGCTTGCTAGGTAGGGCCCGCTTGCCCTGTTGGTCTGGCTGCCGCAGTAGCTTTGCGTGGTGGGTTGGCAGAGGGTTGCTGGCGGTGTCGAACTTCACAATTCAATGCCGAGGCAGCAGCAGAGGTGTTCTGCCACCCTACATATCTGTGAGGTTGCTGAGTTCCATGCGGACTTCCTTCCTCGCCCAACACGGCACCTTGCACACATCAGCACGCCGTTGCCCTCACCCCTTATTCATACCCGCCTCTGCCCTGCCCTACTTCCCCCCCCCGCAGGCTCAAACACTACCGCTTCTTGCGGCCAGCCGCCAACCGCAAGGCTGTCAAGCAGGCGATGCGCTTTGTGCAGCTGCTGCCGCGCCAGTACGCTGATTCACGCACGTACAACATGCTCCTGCGCGTGTGTGCCGAAGCAGGGGACCTGCGGAATGCGCTGCACGTGGCAGACATGCTGCAGGCGGCAGGCTTGAAGATGGACGGCATCCTTTACACCACACTCATCTCAAGTGAGAACAGGGCTCAATCAATAACCATGGGACGTGAACTGCAGGCACTGTTGTGGATATGATTGCCCTTGGCATGGCTGCACATCCAGGTTGTGAGGGCCAAGACTGGTGGGGATGCTGGCGTTTGCCACCAATGCTTTTGGCCCATGCCGACCCCTCCTTGTTGAGCTTCACATGCCATGTTGCACCCACCACGCTTAGAATCCCTTCTCTCATCTTTTGTGTTGCATTTCATTTACCCCCGTCCACATCATCTGCCCTGTAGCCTGTGCGGCGGCTGGTGACGCTGAGAAGGCCTTTCAGCTGTATGGCCAGATGCGGGCGGACGGCGTGTTTGCTGACAAGATGGTGTATGCCAGCGTGGTCAAAGCGTGCGCTCAGCAGATTGATCGGCTGCCGCACTTGGAGAGGTGGGTTGGAAGGCTTGCAGTGCTTGGTCATAGGGTGTTCACGCACGCCAGCTGTTGCTGCTGCTGGCGCATGCAGTCCTGCTGTTGGTGCTGGTCGTTGCTGGTTGTTCACGCGGTTTGCTGTGTGCTGGCCCTTTCCAACACACTCGACGATTTTCTGTCCCTTGTGCACCCCGCTGTTGGACTGCAGGCGTCAGCAACTGGTGCTCCTGGAGCGTGCCTTTAACCTGGTGGAGGACATGAAGGGCGCCAAGATCCCCACAGACGCAGCCGTGTATAATGCACTTGTCACAGCGGCGGGGCGTGCGGGGCAGCTTCAGCGCGCCTTCAACGTGCTTGAGGACATGCTTCACCACGGCACGCGGCCCAACGACCGCACCTACGCCTCTCTCATAGATGCCTGTGCGCGTGCGGGGGACAAGGAGCTTGCGCTGCGGATCTACCGCAAGGCGCAGCGTGAGGGCTGCGCTCGCACCCTGATGGTGTACTCGGCGGCTGTGCATGCCTGCATCCAGGCGCGGGAGGGGTGCGACAGCGAGGCGGTCATGAACATCTACGGAGACATGCAGAGGTGGGTGGGTGGGTGGAGGTGGTGGGTGGGTGTTGGTTGTGGTGGCAGGGTGGGGCTCTGCAGAGCTCAGGGTAGGGCACCTGCCTGAGGTCTCGCTCCAGTGGGTGCGGGGCTGCGAAGAGCGCTGGGGGTTGACCGTCTTTGACCTGGCCTGCGAGTTGGTCGCTCTGCCACCATTTTCCATGCAAGGATGCATTGCCAGGCCTTCTGTTCATGGAGCTGGTTGTAATAAGCCACCCAACCGGCCTCCGTGCTGCCTGCCTGTTCTTCTGCTCTGCTGCAGAAATCACGTGGCTCCTGACAACCAGCTGTTTGGCATGCTGATGCGGGCGGCGGGTGCCAGCGGCAACCTGCAGCTGGTGCTGGGATTGCACGAGGAGATGCAGCGAGAGGGTCTCAGGCCCTGCCGGGTGAGCAAGGGACGCCATTCCGGGCGTTTGCGCACTGCTGCCTGAACTATACAAAGTGGATTCCTGCTTGCCCTCGGCCTGCACTGCCACACTGCCTCACTCTGGCCGCCATCCGTATTGCTGCAGGGCACGGAGTCGGCGCTGATGGCGGTACACATCAAGAACGGACAGGTGGCAGAGGCGCAGCAGGTCTACCGCTCGCTGCGCGCCGGCGGCAAGTGGCCCCATGCTTACGCCATGAACGCCCTGCTCAATGCGTATGCCAAGAACTTCAGGTGCGGGCGGCGCAGTAGAGGAGATGCTGGTGTAGGGAGCACCTTGTGCATGTAAATAAAAAACATGCTTTTTCACACATTGATTCTGCCCTTTGTCTGCTCCAATAGCTGGGCACGCTCGCTTCTGTGCCAGCTGTTTTTGTTGCCCATGTCATGTCTTCCTGACATGCTCCAATGCCGTGGCCGCTCTTTGCTGCATCTGTCTACTGTAGGCTGGGTGATGTGGTGAGCCTGGTGTGCGATATGGCTGAAGGGGAAATGCGTCCAGACGGCTTCACATTCTCGGCCATTTTCAACGCCTGCCAGCGTGCCGATGAGGCTGAGCTGGCATTGGATGTTGCCAGGTCAGCACAACTGCCACGTCAGCATCCGTAGCAACGGAAGTACAGCATGCATGTGTGTGACAGCTTCCCACAAAGAAAGTGTATTTGTCGGTCAGGTTCTTGCTGACGGCCTCATGCTTGGTACCCTGGCATGCTTGGCTTATCAGCTGCTGCTCCTCCCCTTTCTCCTGCCTGGGTTGCCCACATGGCACTATTCAACTTGTCTTCTGCGTGCAGGCTCATGAAGCTGCGGGGAGTGCGCATGGACGAGATGCACGCTGTGATCCTGCTGCGCATCTGCTACAACCGCCTTCGCCAATCCTGGGTGCCCGGCGGCTACCCGCCGCACCGCTCTGGCAGCGGGACAGGCAGCAGCACAGTTCCAATCGGCAGGAACAGTCAGCTGCGGCATACGCTTCTTGAGGTAAGACTGCCCTTGCAGGATCGGCTTGATCCTTGTGATTGTGCCTTGTGCTGCCGTCGCTGCATGTGCTCTTGCAGGTCTCCAATGCATGTCTGCCTGGTCCAGAGTGGCTCGCCTTGCGGGTTGATCAAGTCCCGCTCCAACCCCCAGCTTGTTGTAGGCCAGCCAACCTGCCTGAGGCAGCCTATCAACTCTTGCGCAAACACTGTGCCATTCCCAACCCAGTTTTGCCGATGCCGCGCTCGTGTGCTTACTGCCTGGCTTTGTTAATTTTGCAGGCGCTGACTCCACGGGGGCGCCAGGTGGAGCTGCGCGAGCAACCTGATGTGGCTTGGGTGGCGCAGGCCTTTGGCATTTACCGGGAAGCTGTGGCGGCGGGTGTCAAGCCCAGCATGCGCATGTTGAACCGCATGCTCATGTGCCTGCGGGTGGCCTGGGAAGGCAAGGAGGTGTGTGGCCGCAGCTTCTCGTGCCTGCCACGGATGCTGTTGTGTACTGCACTACTTCAAGCAGCCAGTAATTGAAGGAATGCCTGGGATCAAGGAATCAGCACTTGCAGAGCGCCTTGAGTGATTGATCGCAGCTGCAGGATCTCTCCTGCATATCGACAAATCTTCTCAGCTCTGCCTCCCTCTGCCAACATCACAGCCGTACATACATGTTTGTGTTGGCACCCTGCCCCTGCCATGCAGACATCTGGCAGCAGCGGCGCCCCTGTGGTGGGGAGCCCCGAAGCGCTACTGCCACACCACTTGCCTGCTCCACTTGGTACGGGCACCAATGCGGCGCCTGTGCCACGGCAGGAGAAGATTGGCGTGGAGAGTGTGTATCACGTGCAGGCGGTTAGCATTCTGGAGGAGGCAATCATCAGGTGTGGGTAATTGGGTGATGGTGAGGGTGTGGTGGTTGACCCTTTCCAGACTCCACCTTAAAGACAGTCAGAAAACCAGGGTGGTGGGTATATGGACCATATCTGTACTTAGTAGTTCTCTGTACCGCTGCCGCGTTGATGTGCTGTGTATCTAACTTTCTGAGGAGCAATAAGCACAAACGCAATGCAACGCACCTCGTCCCTGCCACGCTTTGCCACAGGGCAGCCTTCCCAGCCTACTCATTTCCCCTTCCCACTGATCCCAACCTATCTGCACGAATAGGCAGCTGTGCTGCCCCCGGCCTGCCTAACCTGCTTCACTGTGAAACATCTGTTTTGCAGCAACGTGGTCCCTTCTTTCAAGACCGACTCTACAGAGCCCATAGACCTTCGAGGGATGCCCCCAGCCGTGGCGGAGGTCTATGTGCTGACCGTGCTGTCGGCCATGCAGCGACTCTGCGACGCGCGGCGCGTCATCACGCAGAACATTGTCTTCCTGGTGCCGCCCTTTGATGGGTCCAAGGTAGGTCGGGTGGGCAACTGACTGGTTGATTTGTGGGTTTTCGACGGCCTTATTTGGTTGCAAGCTCTGGCTCTGGCGACAGTCAGCGTGGCAGGCTTAGCCCGCAGCAGTTACCTGCACCTACTATTTGCAGCCAACCTTGCTTCGCCTTTATTCCACCATCCCTCCTGCAGGTATTTTTGCCCTCTCACCTATCTCACGTCGACTGTGAGCAGATCACCCCATCCACCCCTAGCCAGCGCCACACGCCAGCTTATGACAGGTGCGCTATGTCGCTGCGCCCATTACAGCTGGCTTGGTTGCTTTGCTAGTCCAGCCAGCTTTTTTGGCGCACTGTCGCACTGCTGCTGCTGCTGCTGCCAGTCAGGCCCATTTTGCCAACATCCCAAGTAATATTTGTTCAACTTGAATCCGTTGCTGCTCAAGGGTTCAGCTGCAACACATCTTTGCTCACTTAGTGGCGGCACCTTTCCACTCCAATCCCAACTGCCTGCAGTGACGATGAGTCTGAAGGCGTTAGCTTCCGCGACGCTGACGAGGCGTTTGCCCGCGCCTCTGCTGCGGCTGACTCAGCCGGTGCTGGCAGCAGCGGCGACGCTGCTTCTGGCGAGGGTGACCAGCGGACTGGGCTGGGTGTGGCGGGCGTGCTGAGGCGGCTACGGCTGTGGGCCAGGGAATATGGGGACCGAGGCTTCATATTGCTGGAAGCAAAGGAGATCACTCGCTGGTGCAAGGCAATGGCCAGGTGTGTAGGGTCTCAGCACGCTGCACATGGCCAGCTGCTACGGGGGCGGGAGGCCGGCGAACGCATGGGACCCTTCATACTGTTGGGGAGCTGAGTCTTTGGCTGGCCAGGGGGCGCTGTGCTTGTAGGTATTGATACTTGGCATATGCTGGCTCAGGGGTTATTATATGGGTCATGTCCACTCGGGAGAGCTGGGATATGTGGGCATACCTGGCTGATATGTCACAGCACACCTCTCCGCTTTGAATTGGTTCTGAACAACTCACAATCCTGGCTTGAACTCTGTGGTCTGGCTGTTTACAGGGCGGTGGATCGTCGTTCCGCCAGCGCCCTGGCGGTTCAAAAGCCGTACGGGCAGGCAGGGCCGGGCCGCAGCAGCCTGCAGCAGCAGCAGCGCCAAATCAGGATGGGCTTTTAAGCAGTGGGACTGGCTGGCTGGCAAGGGGCCGGCCTCTGTATCCATACAAGCAGCCCGCAGCAAGCGCTGGCTTCCAGCTTGCTTCCACTGGGCATTCTGCGGCACATAACTCGTTTGCAACCGCCATTCACGCCTGTGCTGGAATATTATTTTTGCAAAGAGGGTCTGTGGTGGGTGCATGGTTGATTCACACCATTCTGGACCTTCTCAGCCGTTTTCTCCTTTATTCGTATTGTTACCAGCTATTGCAGCAGCCTGCTGCTCCTTCTAGTTCTGTTTCGAGTCACGGTGCAGTGTTTGCACCCTCATATGCCTTTCCCTCCCATTTCATGCCCTGCTCTCCTGCCCTTCTCTGACGGCTGGCAGTCTCACGCCCATTCAAGCATGCACAGCGCGAAGACTTGCTCTCTGCCTGCCACTTCGCTGCTGTTCCTGTAGCCTGACACGCTGCTCCCTGCCAGCATGCGGCTTGTCGGCTGCATCGGTGTCCGGATGCGTCTCGCTTGCACTCAGGTGCTCCTGCCCTATGCCAGGGTTTCAATAGCTTGTTCATTCTGCCAGCAGACTCTCATTCAGCATGCGAAAAGCCATCAACATTCAACATATTGAAACACATGAGCACTGATGCTTGCTTGCACTCGCCCATTTTCAGGTCCCATGTGCCTCCTGGGCCCCATGTTCCCATGTCTCCTTACGTCTTATTTCCTGTGCTTCCCCTTTGTAAAACGACTCTGAATACACACGGCATCCCCGATAGTCAAAGCGTCATCCTAGTCTAGCTGGCCAAGGCTCCCACATGTGGTCACCGTGGTCACTAATCATTTTCTGCAGGGGTCGCCGATCCAGGGGTTGAGTCGCTGCAGTTGCCTGCACACATTACCAACGTCATGGCTGCAGATGGGATGAGAGAGGGTGGATAGTTTTGCTTGCTGCAATGGGTCAGTAGCGGCAGGTTGGGGTTCGCTCCAGAAGACTCTAGCCAACCACCAGTATGCCCTAACCACGCAAAAAAAGTAAACGCGCGAGTTGCTCAGTCAACCCTCCTCCAAGTGAAAGATAAGAGTCTGGGCATGGATACCTACGATTTCATGCTAGCTGTACTCTCTTTACACAGCCAGGCACTTGTTGCTGGATAGAAAACCTAGAAGCTGCAGTACAGCATCATTTGCATTGCATCGATAAGACTTATACAACAATGTCTTGAGTGCCGCAGGCCAGCAAGGCCGCTACCCCATCTGCTGACCAGTGGTCCACGGCGTGCAGCAACGAGTCAGCAGAAAGCGGTGCTCCTGCACGGTGCAGCAGCTGCACTGCAGCCTGAACGCCGCGGAAGCGGGCTTCCCCGCAGGCCGCCACAGCCAGCAAGCCATGGCCACAGCTATTCCTCACTGACATGTTCAGTGGGAGTTTGCTGCTAAGCAGGCTGTGCAAAATTTCTCTGCTGCCCAGCTTGGCGGCGGCACATAGTGCGCAATCTAAAAGCGCCGCTTCTACTGCAGGTAGCTGGCCTGCGGCAGCCGAGGCGGACAGGTGGTGCAGCAAGCTGTTCAGCCTGTGCCTGCACAGGGCCTCATGGCCCCAATCTGCAGCACCCATCATGAGCTGTACTGCCTGTTCGCTCCTGCTGATATGCAGGGATCCAGCGGCGCGCTGTTCCTCCAGCCGTTTGATCAGGGCGTAGGCCACACCAGTTGCTGTTGCGAAGCGACCGCCAAACAAGGCCAGCCAGCTGAGGGGGAAGTCAATGCTGTGCCGCAACAGATGCTCCACTATGGCTGCTCTGTCTTTATTCAAGGAGGAATAGTCGGCGACAATGCTGGCTGGAGAATGCCCATTCCTGCCGACATTGGGGTCTGCTTCCGCATGTAGCAGTTTGGCCACTGCAGGGGCATCGTCCATGCTGCAAACACGCAAGGGCTGTGTACATGCATACAATCGGTTTTTTTATGTTGTAAAGTTCGTGTACAGGTTTCAATAAGTTCTATTTCCCGTTTACAAGCCGGGCATCAGAAGCAATACCTCGGGCTTACAAAGAGAACATGGCAAACATGATGAGAGGAGATGGGAGATCGGAAGTTTGCAAAATGACTGTTGTCAGGTTTGGTGCTGCATGCACATTAGCAGAGCCAAGGAGGAGAAGTTGGCGTGCACCCACCTCACAGCCAATGCCAGCGGGGTGTAGTGGCCCCTCAGCAGGGAAAACCACCTGCGGAGACCAGGTTTTGCTGTGTCCCGCATCTCTCGTAGCGCCACTGCCTGCTGATCGTCAATGCTGCAGTCCAACATGCCATCCACGGGTGCGCCGGCAGCCACCAGCAGGGAGAGCAGGTCGTCACGCCCTATCAGCACAGCCAGGTGGAGGGTGGTGAAACCGCAGGGGCCCATGTGGTTCAGCCGCGCAGCACAGCTGGATAGGGCTAGTCGCCTAGACATGATGTGATCTCCAGCTAGCATGCTGCAAAATAAGGCTGCTGGCTCCAGGGCGGCTTGTGCCTAAGCGCCATGGCAGTAGAACTGGCGGCGACAGCTGGACCAGGGCGGCACTATTGCAGCTAGTGCTGGAGGCTCTGCCGCCGCAGGCGCGTTAACAGCATTCAATCGCAGCCGAGCCGCAGCTAACAGTGCAAGACGAGAGCCGAAACCTTGGTTTGAAGTTTAAGGAGTTCAGGTACAGGTTCTCTGGAGTACCTTCGCGCTTGGACAGGCTTGTAAGCTTAAGCATATTAAGCTCGAACTTCCGAATTCCGGGCGGCGTAAGCTCGTGATGTGCAGATGCATGGACAGGCTGGCGGATGCATACCCGCCGTGAAGCAGCCCAAGCTGCTAACACCAACAAGTTTTGTCTCAAGTCAACCTGTGCCAGATCTAACGAAAAAGTTCTAGAAAGGCCACTACATTTTTGAGCAACATCAGCGGGGCAGTCTGCTCAGATCATGCGCATTGGTCGCCTGATGATGACGGGGTTGGGGGCAGTCTGGCCTCGCAACAATCTGTGCATCACCATCAACACGCCGACAGAACTACGTCATGAGGACATGACCAGGTTACAGGCATTCCCAGAATCAACAACGTGTGAACAGGCAACGGGGCAGGGCAGGGAAAAGGGTGTTATACAGGTGCCGGGAACAAAGATGGGGGGGATCAACACCAGGTGGGTTCCAAGCAACGCACGTTCAAGTTGTCTGCCTTCAGGCAAACGCCAACATGCAGCGTGGCACAGTCTGGCGGGGTGGCATCAAACAGGGCATAAAACAGGCATGCAGGTGGGGTGGCAAGCCGCAGAAAGGTCGCAGACCACTACTGCGGGCAGACTGGCCGGGGAGGCCACATGGGAAGACCACGAATCAATAGGGAAAGGGGGGAGCTAGCGGCTAAGAGAACATGGGAGCGGCAGCGCGATGTGGTGTGAAGCAACTTATATTCCACACAGCTGCCGAGCAGGAATACAAGAGGGCCGGGGTACAGAGCGCATGTGTGGGGGCTAAAAATGCGGGCAGGGCCGCAGAGCTGCCCTCGGCAACAGAAAAGGGGTTTACGGGGGCCCTGGGTCAAATCAAATGGCGGGCTAAAGGGCTAAATAGAAAGGTGTGTCCCGGCTGGCTGCGTGGCTGTGCAGCGCTGGCTCCCAGCTACTGATACAAGGAGGGACTTGGGTCTGATCCTAGCTACGCAAGTAGCTGCAGCATGCTCATCTATGGCAGGATAGGCACACAGGCGCACACAAGAGAGCCAAGCAGATGGCGAGCTGGGCAGACAAATGACATATGAGCGCAGTGGGGTGGCAGGGGAATAGAGGCAGGCAGGGGGAAGAGCGAGCAGTCGGGATGAATGGGGAATGAAGATGGAGGCCTGTGGGAGGTAAAGGCCGCCATGGGAGCGATAAGAAATCCGGTGGTGCTGACCTTTGGCTGATGGCGTGAGCTGTTGGCAAACGGGGAGGACAGGGCGTGGTTTGATAAAATTCAGAGCGACGCAGAGAAACCGCGGTGTGCTTTGCTTGGTGGTCAGGAATGTGTGTAACAAAACGCTTCAAGCGTTCCCGGGGGGGTTGGGGATGTGGGGAGGGCTGAGGCGGCAATATTTCTGGGGATGTGCTTGGACGATGTGGAAGGGGGGTGTGGTTGAGTGTCGCCTCTTTGCTGGCAGGTGTTCCCGTCAGGTAACTTTTAGCAACCGCCAAGCCTCGGCTGTCCTGACTACACCACAATGACCGCGGGCCAGAAGGGGGTTGCGGTGGTTGCGGCCGACACGTGGCGCACCAGCGGCACCTGGCGGTTGCTGATGTTCCGCTGCAGCTCCATCACCTTGCTCAGCTGCGGGCAGGCGGGAGTGGGGGCAGGCAGGTAGGCATTCAATGATGCTAGAAGGTCCGGCAAAGGGGTTGCACACAGCCAGCTGGGGAGCAGCACGAGCAATCCATCCTGCCTCCAACGTGGAGCAAAGGCGTATGCTACTGGTTGCTTCATCCAGGCTGCCAGTTCAGACAGCAACGCCGCTCTGCGCAAACTGACAGCCTGCAGCAAACCCCCACCCCCACACGGGAAAATGATGAAGCGAGACGTGTGTATACCAGCGGGCCCACGCACCAGCCTGCTCAAGTCTGCCTCACGCTTGGCCAGAGAGGCGCCGAGGCGCGCCTGCTCGGCCCAAGAGCGGTACAGGGCCAGCGCCAAACCGCTGCAGGTCACCCCCAGCACCAGAGCCACCTGCGACAGGCCGTGCTGGGCAGCAAGAATGAGAGAGGACAGAAAACTTGGTGCTGGCTGATCTGCCATGACGTGAAGCATGCAAGTAATAAGCCTGCGGACACATGGTTCCCAACGCGTAACCAGGTCAGCTTGGCTCGGACCGCAATCATGCAGCAGCTGGCGATGCAGGCGTGGGTAAAGCATGCAGAAGCGTGGCGGGCAGTCCAGCCAGCCAGGAATGGCAGTGCCACGCACCTTGGCCCAGTTGATTTGGCGGCAGCCCAGCTGCTTGCGCGTCCGCTGCACAGCCATCTGCGCCTTGTCGCTCACAGCACCCACCGAGGGGCTGACTACGTGCGCCAGCGGGGCCAGCTCCTGAGGCAGAGTGGCCATGCGCTCCTGCAGGTCGCAACGGCAGTGCAGATGAGGACAGGCAACCAGCATGTCTGCAGAACCAGGGTCACGTGGGTGCTGCTACAGCCGGCAGCTGGCAGGATGGATTGCATGCACATGCGACTTGTCCAGGATTCAATAACCGGGCCAATACAGCTGCAAGTGGGCAACGGCCACTTTAACCAAGTACGCACCCTGAGAGAATCCACGATTTCCGCCACACCCCGCATGACGTGCTGTGCTGCGCCCGCAGCTGTCGGCACAAAGCGCGCCAGAACAGCCGACACACTGGCCGCCAGCTCGCGCAGGTGGCGGGAGGCTGTGCAGTAAGCTCCGCGTGCAGCGGCAGCCACTGTTGCGGCGGGCGCGGAGGCAAGAGCATGCAGCGGCGTCAACTCTCGAAGTGAGGGCTTGCCCCTCAGCAGTTCTGCCTCTTTGCGTTCGCCCTCGCTGCCGTCGTGCTCCGCGCCCACAGCGTGGATAGGGTCACTTCCCGCAGGGTGGTCGGGCTCCCCTTGCATCATCATGTCGCCGATGTAATCATCCTCTGACAGATTGTCGATTGAGCCGTCCTGCAGCAACATCAAAGGCAGACCATGAGCGACTGAACAGGCCTAAATCGAGGTTGCAAGGATAACCCTGGTCCATTCCTTGCAAAGGATATCGGCAGGCAGGCAGGCAGGCAGGCAGGCGCAAGCAGCAGGCAGGCAGGCGCAAGCAGCAGGCAGCCGCAAGCAGCGGGCAGGGAGACCCCACCAGTAAGCTTTATGTGCTCTGGTGCAGAATGACATAATGTGAGAGCAGGCACATGCATGCTCAAGCAACACCACTGAAACGAACAGGCCTTTTCAGAGGCTGCCGGTGTGTTGCACAGAGTACTTTTCACGATAATAAACCTCTATGAACCCACCTGAGAGAGGCTGTAGAGGTCGTGGCGACTGGCCCGGGAGGAGGGGCGCTCATAGCTGGACCGTGGGCTATCAGAGAGGGAAAGGGGCAGCCCTCCCTCCCCCTCAACCCCCGCTTTTGCCGCCGTCAGCACGGTGCGCTCTGAGCACTCCACCCCCACTGCAGCGGTTACTGCCGGCTGTGTGGGGAGCACCAGGGAGCCAAAAGACTCTGCCTCCAGTTCAGCACATGACGTCTCTGATGGTGCCACCGCAGCCGACGGCGCCTCAGTGCCTGCCATGGCAGGCTGGGTTGCTGGCTCAATTGCAAGCGCCACTGGGTTCAAGCCTTCAGGCTGGACCTCTGCCGCTGCCACCTGTCCCTGTGCTGGCCCGTGCTCTCCCTCATGCTCGCTGTCGTAAGCCTCGGACGCAGACACGCTGCTTGGGCTGCTGCCGCAGTGTGAGTGGTGCCCCGCACTCAGCAGCTCCCAATCCGAATGCACCGACGAGGCGGTGTCGAGGGAGCAGCGGCGCGGAGCGTCGGCATCCGCAGGAGTGGCATCACCAGCAGCTGTGGTGGGTGTCAGCGTTAGCGTCAGGCCCGCGGCTGGCAGAGTTACCTCTGGTGACTGGTGGGGCAACGCCGCCCCCTCACCGCCTTCTCCCCCCTGCAAGCAGCTTTTGTTAAAAAGAGCTTAGTATGAGGTAGCCTGGCAGTGCTTGCAGACCGCAGCAAACTTGACCTTGGCAAAGGCTGTAGCGGAAAGGGCGCCACCACCTTCCCAACCTTATGCGCAGGGAGGCCCGATTTAAGTCCTCTAACATCCTATGTATACTCACCTGTTCTTGAACTGGCGAATTCTCCTCAAAAATTGGGATTTCAGGGGCCTCCATGACTTGAATGACGCTGTGCTTCGCCTACAAGACAACCAGGTGGTCCATGGGCATGTTATACGTGTTCAAAGCGTTGTAGGTTGAGAGTGCAAAGCACAGACGCAGCCAGGCCACGGGCGACAGGGCGCCACAAGCGCGCTAGAGTGCGCGGGGCAAGCGCAGGTCAGCTTAGCACACTCGGCGGGGCTTGTGGCGCTGTAGCAACACTACAGACGGTATCTGTCCGCAATCCACGGCTGCTGCTGGCCGGGAGACTTTTGGCCAGGGCCCGGGAAACCCACGGTGTGTCAGGGCCTGCGCTGAGTACAATAATCGCTGCCGACAATCACATTCACCTGAAAACGCGTCTTGGCGTCCGTTGGAAGGCTGAGAAGCTCCGCAACTTTTCGGAGTGGCGCGCAGTCTGGATGCCGCCCAGAGCACGCCGCCAGAGCGACTGTGGTGATCTGCCACAGCGGGTGCCTTGTGAGCTTGTCTCCCTGCCTCTGTGCCACCTGAGAAGACACCCTGCACCTGGGTCTGAGTGGGTGCTAAGCCTCTGGCTCCTGTCGTTCAGCGATTACACTCTTTGCAATTCCCACAAGCCGTACTGCGCACACAAATTACCCCCTCCTCGGCCGCCGGAACCACCAGCCTGCCTGCTTCCCCAAGGCTTGGGTGACGGCGCCAGCGCACTGCATTACACCTGCGCCACCTTTGTACAGATGCTGCATGAAAAATGCTTACCCCCAACGGCCTGGTCAACAGCAGCAATTCGAAGGGATAGACATATTGACAGTATGACAACGGCCAAAAGGGTTTTGCTTCCGCAGGTGTCCCTGCCGCCAGTGTACCAGCTATACCGCTCCGCCACCATCCTCACCATCGCCAGCACCCCCCTCCAGCTGCGCCAGCACAACCTCAAACACGTCTGTGCGCAGGACCAGCTCCTTGTCCTTCATCACCTCCACATACTCTGCACGACAAGAATATTGAACATTGTAGTTGGTGAATACGTAAAGAAGAGTGAGGGAGGCGTGACATGCCACACTGATTGTAAGGACAAGGCCAGACGAAGAACAAGCGCCCTGTCAGGCGGAAGTCCAGGTCTGCATGCCAGCTCGCCACCATCAGCAGTCCATTCACAACCTGAGAACTCTGAGCCAGCAATACCACCGAGCCGACCCAAACTGCAGCAACATGCTCTGAGCGGCACAGCAAGGCGACTGCAAATTACGACGCTCTACACCCGGGCCCTTCCTCTCATCCTCATCATCATCCCCGTACCCTCCCAAACCAACCTGTCTGCCTGTCCCACAGTGAGAATTCGCACTCAGCTGACAGCCTAGCGTGGCCCAGCATGGCGTAGCATGGCTAACATGGCCTTGCTTGGGCTGGCATTCTTCTCACCTGAAAGCTCCTTGGGCGCTGCGTGGCCATTGAGCAGTGCCAGGCCGTCGCACCACACCGCCTTGCTCCAGGGACAGGCGGAAATGGCCCGCAAGAAAACCCTGCGCCAGGGGCAGCACACGAGTAGGAAAATGAGTGGAAAGGAGGGCAAACAGGAGAAAAGGGCGGCAGGCAGGAGACTCGACATCTGAGCATGGACTTAGCAGCATGGGGGTTAACTGTTGATTGTAAGGAGCCTCATCACAAAATGGCGATTCAGGTACACCCCAGCGGAACAGGCCCTGCCATTCATACATCCGCTTCAAATCCGTCTCCCAGACTTGCACGGCAACCCAAGCAGGAGTCAGAAATCGCGCAAGGCAGCCACCCACAACGGTGTTTTCAGTGGAAGGCAGCAGCAGCAGCAGCAGCAGCAACTCTTCCAGAGTTCATGATGGCGCACCACGCGCACCTTCGTACTGCCTCGTGGCGACCGCGGTACGCCTCAAACCGCAGGTAGCAGCGCCACAGCAGGGGACAGGAGCGTCCGACCTCGCTGGATACCGCGCGCTCTAGAGTGGACTGAACTACGGCCCCAGGCGAGTGTGTAATAACTTCAACTGCCACCAGGGCCAACCAGGCCTGCATATGTGGGTAGGAGAAGGGGCAGTAGCTGGGTGGGGACTTGGCATACCAACAAATCATCCGTGCGGCATGGCAAATCAAACACACGCAAGAGTTCAGAAAACACATTAAAATCTCTGCCATCAAGGCATGCATGATGCCCCAGGGGCGAGATGCAGGCAACATGAAGCAACCTCCCGTCCACCAGTCGGTCGGGCTTTCTTCCCTGGTTGTTGACCACCCTGCAGCGCACCTGTGGGGAGGGATGCAACTCCAGCAAGCTGTGCAGCTCCCGCCGCAGTTGTGTGAAGGTGTGGCCCGCAGCCTCATGAGCCACCAGGCACTGCAGTAACGCAGGGCTGGCCGGGTGGCGGCGCAGCGCCTGCAGCAGCGCGTCGCGCACAGCGCGGGGCGGCACGCTGGGCAGAGCGCAGCGCGCGGCGTCTGCTGCCAGCTGGCACCGCTGCCAGCTCAGCAGCTCCAGCTGTGCATCACAAGGCAGCTGCTCAGCTCGCTGCTGCTGCTGGGCCTGCTGCGGCGGCGGCTGGGGCAGCAGGGCGGAGAGGATCTGGTCGTATATGGCCAGGGCTGCCTTGGTGCCTGCAGCCACATCCCCACGCAGCTGCCCGTAAACCTGCTCGAAAGCTGCCGCAGCTGCCACCAACGCGCGCCCACCCGGTGTTAGTTGGCCGCTGATACCAGCCTGCGGTTGCTGCTGCTGCTGTTGCTGCTGCTGTTGCATGAGGGCTAACAAGTGATCCTGGAAACCCCTCTTGGCAGCCACAATCTCCTGCTGGGAAAGCGGCCCCACAGCAATCTCGCCTCCAGCCTTGCCTGCCGCGCCGCTTGAGGCAGACGGCAGCGCCACTGAACCGCCGCTGCCCAGCCAAGCCAGCTGGCGCGCCGCTGCTGCCACTGCAGCCTCAGAAGCAGGGTTCAGCAAGGCTTGCAGCAAGCTACCGCCTGTGAAGCAGGGTGTGGGCGCAGCCGGCCACGGAAGCGCCGCAACTGCGGTACCGCCAGCACCCGACTGCTGAAGCTCTAGATGTACTGCTCCCAGCACCAGGGGCGCCGCCACTTCCGCTGCCGCCAGGCTCCCGGGCGCACCGACCGTGGCAAAGCAGGTCTGGTAAACCTTGCGTGCCGCCTTGGTGCTGCCAGCTGCCACCTCCAGCTGGGCATATGCCTGTGGGACAAGGAGGGAGGGAGGACTTGCAGCGTTCAGCTAAGTCAAACAACCCCACCATGGCAGGCGTGCTGGTTTCCCGGCTGTCCCACCCGGTGTGAAGGTGGCGTTCCCACCGGGTGGCACAGCATGGCCCGATGCTGCAGCCTCTGTCTGGCTGTAGCATTTGGGCAGCCAGACGGATTATTGGGTCCAGGCTGCCAAATGCACACGGCGCAAAACCTAGTACCAGCAACCACAACGGGCATTACTACTTGCACATGCAGTGGCACTTGTGCTTGCGCTTGTACTGCCCCTGCACTTGCCTGCCACAGTGTGAGGTTGGTGCGGTGCTCTGCCAGCAACTGCTTCGCCAAGGACCTTGCTTGGCTGAAATCACGGCCAGGCGGCTGTTGAGGCCCTGCTGTGCTGTTGACATCAGAGGCCACCGCCAGTAGGGCCTGAACAAGGCTGGCGTCCTGCCTGCCAGGACCCCTCACTAGCGCCGCCAACAGGTGCTGTAGCATGTTGTGGCGGGTGGGGTCTGCAGCATACCAGGGCTCTCGGCGCAAGCCTGGTGGTAGCAGCTCGCCACCACCCAAGCTGTGACTGCTGCCTACGCTGCTGGTTCCAAGGAGCCAGCCCCAGTCGCCGTGTGACAGCAGCTCGCCCACCCAGCCACCAGTGGCAGTACTGCTGCCGTTGCTGCCAGCTGTGCTGCCGCCAGCAAGGCACCCTGCAACGGCTGCGGCCTGCCAGAGCTCATCAGCGCTGCCAGCGGCTGCAGTGGCTGCAGGGCTGTTGCTAGGCGGCGCACCCGGAAGGGGAGCACCTAGCAACCGCAGGCAACCGGCCAGCAGCTGCTGCCGCGCAGCTCCCGACTCTGGAAGGGCAGGGGAAAGGAGGGGAGCAGGAAAACAGCGGGTGCGAATGTGCAATGGTAAAATAAGCAGTATGATCAACAACCAACTTGTGTGTAGGCCTGCCAGGGCAAACCTCTGCATTGAAACCACACTTGCTGCAACCCCCGATTTGAAGGAACACGAAACAGACCCGACAGCAACCACCCCCTTGTTTTCTCCGAGTGCTCCTGCATGCCCCACGCTAGGCGCATCAATCTGCCTTGCCCCTCACCAAAACGCCAGAGCAGGCGGCGCACGTCCCGCCAGCTCACGGTGCGGTGAGCCACCTCCTCTTCATCAACATCAGCATCAGCCTCTGCTCCAGCTTCGTCCTGCCCGCCGCCGCTAGCCCCTGCTGCCGCAGCGTCTGCCTTCCGCGGCTGCCACTGCGCCGCCTGCCGCTGCCGCTCCATAGCCAGCCATGCCTCTAGCAGGGGGGGGGTGAGGGTGGTGGATGCCCCCTCCAAGGCTACCTCTAGATTCATGCCAAGGCTGCACACGGTCGAGGGAGGGGACACCAGCAAAGACAAAAAGCACGGCACATAGGACGCTGGCATACGATTCAATAATGGAACAGATGGTAGAATGGGAGGGCAGCATGCAGGGGACAGAAGGCTTGGAGTGGCCCTGGGGATTCAGCCGCCTTGTCAGAGATTGCACTCAGTAAAAACAGTGTGTAACCAGACCCGCCTTTGCCTGCGCATCACCCGTCCCAGAGCATAAAAGGCAACGTGAATCAAACAGGCTTACAAGGGAGGGGGCCAGACTTGCTCGCTTACCGCTCTAGCAGTTGCTCATCCGTCTCCTCCTCTGGTGCCTGCTCCTCTTCCTCCGCACCCTCGAGCTCCGCCTCATCTCCCTCCTCACCCGCTGGCCCGGCTGCAGCCCCACCCTTTGACTGCTCTGCACCTGCCTCATCACCTCCCCTCTCCTCACCGTCTGCCCTCAGGGAGTGGCCAAACCGGGCCCTGATGGCAGGCGCCAGCTCCTCCCACCCCGACCACGCAGTGCCCTGTTTACCGCTCCCCTGCTGCGCCTGCTCCTGCTGCCGTCGCTCTTCAACCTCTGCCTCCTCCTCCCGCTGCTGCCGCCGCCTCTTCCCTCCCTCTGCCACCGCCGCCGCCGCTGCCATGGCACCGCTGGCGGGCTCGCCGGCAATCCAGGCTGCCCAGCCTGAGGCCCCTGGCTGGCCCAACATTGGCGCTCCACTGCGCCAAAACTCCTCAAACATCGCCTCAAGCGCATCCTCAGGCCAGCCTGCACACATATGTGTACACAGAGTGTGCTTGAAGAGAGTTCCGGTTCCTTGCTGGCTCAACGTCAGGCGGCTGACTTTGCCCGAGTGCGTTGCTGGTGGCATTCCACACCTCCCACCACAATGCTCTGTGGGATTCATAATACATATATTATATCAAACAAACATGCCCTCACCCTCTGGCGCCAAAAAGTTGTACTCCAGCAGCACCTGCACTGCTGCCACTGCTCGCTCTGTGGCCCCGGCCGCCAGCCGCAGTTGGACTCCCTCCACCGCCACAGCCGCCGCCTCTGCTTCAAGTGGTGCCAGTGCACTGGCGGGGGCACCTGCATGCCGACCAGATTGCACAGCAAAGTGAGCCTGGGGGTTGGCACCATTCGTCCACCCGTGAATGGGTGCATGAGCGTCCAGCAGCAATGTTTGAGGCTGCCAATTGGTGGGTATCAACATGAAGCATGTGGGCCCCACCTTGGGCCGCCCGCCGCTGATGCTCGCGGTGCAGCGCTGCAAAGGCGTCGTCGTACGCAGCCGCCACCTCCACCGCACTGAAGCCCCCAAACCGGGTGCGCCTGCATCCCACACACGGCAGGGGGAAGCACAATAGCTTTTAGCTGTACACTTTTGCCAGCTTGGGAGCTTCTGAGACCAGCTGTGCATGGAGCCTGTGAACAGCTGGGCAAGTGGGCTGCAATGAGGGCTGCAAGCAAGGCCATGGCTAAGTCTTACCTGTGACGCAGATAGGCGCGCCACAGGCGGGGGCTGCCTGTGTGCCTCGCCAGCACGGAACGCCACCGCCGCTCCAGCTCCGAATCATCGCACACCGACCCCGCCTGAACGGAAGTTGCAGGTCAGGCAGGGAAAATGCGAGTACGCGAGTCGCACCATGCAGCAGAAGACGGGTCCATGCCGACCCCGACTGCACACACAACCCATCAACATCTGCTGCAACATTTGTTGCCGGCTGCTGCCGCAAGCAGCACCCAAGCTTGCCCAGCACACACCATGAGCAACACTACCCCACGTCAATCCAACACGGTGCTTTATACACGCCTTTGCACGCTATTTCGCACCCTTACGTCGCTGTTGGACTCACCGCCTTGAGCAGCGCCAGCAGCAGCTCGTCAGAGCCCGGGTGCAGGCTGAGAGCCTTCTCCAGGATGGAAATCTTCTTCTCAGCCGCTCCCCGCTCACCACCGCGGCGTGGGGGTCCCAGCCGCAGGGCCTCGTCCTGGCGTGCCCAACGCACAAAGCACACAAGAGTGGAGTGTGGGAGAAACTAAGCCAGAACAAAGAGGAAAAACCAGCAGCACCGCATCGTGCAATGCCTTTACACCACCTTGAGAACCCACGGCACTCACTCCCATGGAAACGCTTATAGCTCCAGTCAGAACCTCATCACCAACAACCAACCACCTTTCCGCCTCCCAGTCCCACCTGAAATCTAGCAAACTCCAGCCACAGCCCTATGTCATGCGGTCGCTGGCGTGTCGCCACATTGAACTCCCGAGTGCGGCGCAGCAGCAGCTCCTCATTTGTCTCCCCCTCCCGCTGCCGCCTCTGCTCCTGCTCCGTTGCAAGCTCCTCCGCTGCAGACGGCGCGACCTGCTGCTTCTGATGATATGCAGACGAAGACAAGGGCGGCTGGCCCTGCCCCAGCTGCTGCTGCTTGCTGTTGTCCATGCCATCAAACACCCGCAGGGGCAGAAAGCTGAGGGAGGGAAGGTCTAAGCGCCGCCGCTGTGGCTGCTGTGCCTCGGCAGCAGAGTCTGGCGATGCCGCAGGCCGCCGCCAGCCGAGGACCGTCACAGGTAGCTCGCCCTCGCCTGTGCGCGGCCGCTGCTGCTGCTGCAAAGTGCGGCGCCAGCGCTTGAGGCGGGCGCTGCGCTCCAACCGCAGGCTGCTGGGGCCGAAGTAGCGGCGACTGCGGTCACGTTGTGAGTGCCCATCTGCCTCCGTGGCTAGGTGTCTGCAGCAGAAGCAGGTAGGCGTAGAACAAGGCCAGGCGCATGTTGGCAGGGGGCAAGATGTCGGCAGCCAAAGCATTTCAGGGCGCATGTTGGCCTGCTGCACAACCTGTTGTACAACCACGGGGCAGCTGGCATGGGAAAGCCGGTGGCTTGTGCCTTAGCCAGCCTAGCACGATGCAGCATTCAGGCCTCTACTAGACAGCTGTAGCAAGCTGCCTAGCCAGGCTGCTGCTACACTAGGATGATATAGCGAAGTCGGCCAGGTTGCCGACAGCTGGCGTGTCTCAACCTTTGAACAGCACCGACCCCTGTGTTCATTCGTCCAAAGCAAAGCCCACAAGAACACAAGTTTCCTGGACCAACCTGATGCCATATGCTGTGCCACGGCGCCGGATGCCTAGGCTGGCAGCAAAGCCAGCAGGGTCGAAGCGGCGGTACAGAGCAACGTCCATGCGGTACAGCCCGCCAAACGCCAGGTTGGCAGGGTCACCTCTGCAACCGGCTAGTAGTGGGTGCTTGGGAGCTGGTCGGTAAGATGAACACAGCTGGCGTGCGACTTGGTGGATGAAGTCAATTGGAAGTCAGTTGAAAGGATAAAGCGCAGGGCGCATCAAGTTGAAGTGCAAAGGTGAAGATCAATGTGCAGACAGTACCAGCTGCAATGCCTGGCTGCAATGCCTGGCTGCAATGCCAAGGGCCTTTGCATGGTAGGCCAGTGCAGCTCACTCTTATGACGCGGTGCTGAAGCAACAAAAAGCAACATTGAGCGATCTCAGAGCGCAACGGCAAAACTTGTGCAGCCTAGCGTGATGGACTGCATCCGAGCAGCGTCCCCAACCCTTCCTAACACCAGTCCCCATCCCACCTGGTATCAAAGTAGTACTCATCCTTGCTTGTGGGGGCGTTGGCTGACGCCCAAGCCTTGACCTGAGGGGCACGTTGGGCGGCGCCTGTCTGCCGCTCCAGCCGCACCTGCAATAAGCCATGCGCAGGGAGGAGGGGCGGCTTCAGTCAGCTGCCTCTACATGTTGCTGTATGCACGCACTGCTGCTGGCTGATGCAATTGCTGGCACAGCTGCTCTATACAGCAAGTGTTGGAGAGTTGAGGGAGGAGCAGCGCTGCATCACTAACACCAAGCAGAAGCAGCAGGTGCCACTAGCCGTGCCTGCTGCTCTCGCTCCGTTTCACGGTGTCGCCGCTTCTCCTTTGCCCGCTTTTCTATGTCTCGCCGGCGCCGCTTCTCCTCCTTGGAGCCCCGCCGCTGCCGATCCTCATGCTTACGCTTCTTGCTGCGCGGGTGATCCCCACTGCCGCCGCGGCCTTCCCCTTCGCTGCTGCTAGCTGCAGGCGAGCGCCGGTGGCGCCCACGGAGAGGCCCTTCGCCATCCTGTCCCGCCTGCTGCCCAGTTGCCTCACTCTCGCTGCTGCTCTCGTCCTCACTGCTTGATGGCAGCAGCAAATCTGCCGCTGCTTGCAGCTGCTTCCCTGCAAAGATGGAACCCAACAACCAGTGCACATTAGCTCTCATTGCTGCCCTTGTGCAACCACCCCTGGTCAAGCTCCTACCCGACGCAGATGCTGTCCTGCATACCTTGAAGCGCGCGTTGCTGCTCCTGCTCCCGCTGCTGCTGTTCAAAGAACGAGGCAGCATCAAAGCTGGAAAGCTTCAGCCAGTCTTGATTGCCGCTGCTGCCGGCTGGCGGAGGTCTGTCGGCTGCCGCCATGGGTGCAGGGCTCAAGAGCCCAGTGCGTTGTCTGATGTGTCCATGCCGGCGTGAATTTGAATGAAGTCGCTTCCAACCGTGACGCCAGGACCGCCCGGCGTTATATAGAGTCCTTGGACTCGATCATAAGCTCGGTGGCTTTAGGGCCAACGCCAGGTCAAGTGATTTAATGAAAGAATTAGCAAGAGTTTAGATCGGTGCCGACATCAGTTTGACGCCTTGGGCACGTGGGCTTCCCCGCTTTACCCAGGGCGCGCGCAAGTTGTAGGCGCGACGGAGGCCTCTTTCGCCCTCTCTCTGGCCGGCACACGGTCCCCTTGGGTTCCTGGTGGAGACGCAGCAACCATGGGTGAGCGACAGGCGATGGAGCATGCTGGGCAGCGGTGGCTTGGGCGTTCTCTCTCTTTTGCTATCGACTCATGCATGTATGTTCTTGCATACAGGTCGCGTGCGCACCAAGACGGTCAAGAAGGCCTCCAGGTGGGCTGGCCATGCCACTCTTGCTGCTCGCTCCCGCTTGTCAGGCTGTCGCCGGGGTGCTGATGTCCTGTAATTTTGATGCAGGGTCATCATTGAGAAGTACTACCAGAGGCTGACTCTGGACTTCGACACCAACAAGCGCATCTGCGAGGAGGTGGCGATCATTCAGTCCAAGCGCCTGCGCAACAAGATTGCTGGCTTCACCACCGTGAGTTGCATGCGCGGTCGGGCTCCCAGTGGCCTGCTGGGCCCACAAGTGCGGTAACGGCACTGGCGGCAGTCAGGCGGGAGACGTCGGGACAACCCCTCATTGAGGCTTGGGAGTTAGCTGACTGCTTGTGTTTTGGTGTTTTGTTTGTTGGGTGCAGCACTTGATGAAGCGCATCCAGCGTGGCCCCGTGCGCGGCATTTCGCTCAAGCTGCAGGTGTGTTGCTGTCGCATGCTGCCACCTTTGCATGTGCTGCTGCTGCTGCGTTATGCACCTGCTTTGCTGCATTGGGTAGCAGCGAGATGGACGTCACAGCGGCTGTGCAGCACTGACAGCTGATGGGAGTGCGCATTACGACGGTCACAGTATTGCAGCGTCAGCAGCATCAGGGCTGATTCAAAAACGCAGCACCACACCACGAAGAAAACAGAGCCAGTCTGAGCGGCAGGCAGGGCGGTTGCCACATTATTTAAGGAGGAAAGACCACAGTTATGCTGTTATTACTGTGGTGTCTGGGCGAGCTACTGAACAACATCGGCTGGCGCATGTTCGCTTCCGCCAGAGGCAAGTCAGCCAGAGGCGAATCAGCTGGGAGGGCTGGCGTACGCTCAATGCCCGTCGTTGCAGCAGACGGTGGCCAGGTCTATGAAAGCAGCATCACAGCACCTGCAGCCGGAGAGGATAGCCGCAGCCACGTGCATCATTGTTTCTCAGGCGCAGCTGCAGCATGGCGGGTTGGCACACGTCTGTTGCAGCATGTTGTTGTGAGGTTGCAGCAGCATGTGTGTGCTCCCGCAAGGTTCAGCAATGGAATTAGGCCAGTCAGCAGTCACAAGATGTGGTAGCCAGTACAGATGTTTACCTCGATGACGCATACCGCACTGCATCCTATTGCGCCATCGTTGCGACATACGCCACAGCATGGGCACAGGCAGCTGGGTAGCGTGAAGCAGTTGCTGGCGGTTGCTGCAGATCAGCTGGTGTTTTGCATGCGCAGCTACACACATACACAGCTGTTGTTACGAACTGCTGCCTGATAAGCTGGGTTACCGGGAGGGCGTTGAGTTCCTTGCGGCTTTGGAAAAGGCCCTGCGATGCTGCACAGCCCAGTGCCCTTGACAAACTGGCGTTCAATTTTTGCAACGCTGTCCTACCCCGCGATCTGCGCTGTCCCCTGTCCAACCTGTGCCTGCATTACACGCTGTCCTGCCTCACGTCGTTCCCTATCTGTCTCCTCTCACTGTTTAAGCACTGTTCCCAGTTCCTAGTAGGCAGAACGGGTTCCTTTTTCCTCGTTGCCTTCCCTCCTCACCCTTTACCGCTCACCGCTGCATGCTGCAACTGTCGCGCTACCACCAACCGCAGGAGGAGGAGCGTGAGCGGCGCATGGACTTCATCCCCGATGAGTCGGCCATCAACACCGACGCCATTGAGGTCGACAAGGTGTGTGCGTGTGGTGGCAGGAAGGATGGCAGCACATGGCCGGTGGGCGAGGAAATATTAGGAAATTGTTGTCATGGAGGGAAAATTGGGATTTGCCTTTGCTGCAAGGATAATTGACTGTCTTTATTCGCCGCTGAAAATTCTCAGAAAAGGGAATTGATCCTGCGCTCAAGCACCTCACCAAGTCGCTTGTTCTGTTCGCTGGACCCTCCCTATGGCCGCTGCAGGAGACCATGGATATGCTGCGCGGCATGAACATGGCTGGCCTGCCTGGCATCACCCTGCAGCAGGTGATTACGGGGCTCAATTTCTCCAATGAAACACTGGCAGCAATGTCGCAACCTTACAGTTACTTTGTTGGACAAGAGAATTCCTGCCAGCTGGGCTTGGGTGCTGGCAGGAAAAAACAGGCATGAATCGCGCAGACAGCTGCAATGGAACGAGCGTAGCCATGTGCAGTAGCAGGGGTCACAGCAACTGCGGGGGCTGCAAACTTTCCTTCCTGCCGTGCCGTGCCGTCTGGCTCTGGCAGGTCATGTGCAATTGATGCCGCCGCTGTGTGAACGCCTTGTCCGCTTGCCGTGTGCGCTCTTCACCTCCTGCTGCCACACCATCACAGCAAAAATACCCTCCGCTGTCTGTACTGCAAATTCTATGCAGGTTGGCCGCGGCGGCGGTGACTTCCAGAAGCCAGGCGGCTTCCAGCAGCGCCCCCCTCGCCAGTGAGCGTCGGGAGTGGCAGAGGCCCGAGGCAGTGGCAGCAACAGCAGCAGCAGCACTAGGGTAGCGCAGCCACCGCCCCGTGTCAGCAACTGTCACCAATATCACAACTCACACATGGCATGAAATACATGCTGTAACAGATGGTTCATGAAACAGCTTCAGTACGGCCCGTTAGGCTTGCAGGATCGTGCAATGTTCGAATCCAGGACTGAAGGCCAAAGTGCGGGGGGTGCATGTTTGCGGTCATGCCTCTGCCAGCGTGTTGGGCTTATGGCTATCAACCAGATGGTCCTAGCCTCTGTTATGGGGCGTGTGTGTTTTTGATTGAGCGTGGTGGCAAATCGGCACAGTACAGGCAGTAACGGTGCGCGAAACACGCCTTACTGCCAATTGAAACATGCTCGCTGGCAACAGGATGGCTCCGCAGTGCCTAATGGAATGCAGCACCCATAATAGGGATTGCAGGTGAACATCCATGCTACAGAGGCTGTGACAGCAATTGCATCAGTGTATGAATGGGCAATAGGTCTTTCAGCTGCAAAGACCCCAAAACTCCACATCCCGCCACCCCTGGCACCAGTTGAGCGGCTGGCCCTGACTGTACTGCACGGCAGTTGGGTGCCTAGGCCTGGCCAAGGGCGCGGATTGCGCTTGATGGCTGTATTTTAGTTTGTGTGGGTGACAACGAGGCGCGATGACGGCGAAGAGGGTCTGGGACGAGGGCCTTCGCCACTGGCCCACCGCGCGCCAGTTTGCGCTCGGGGGGTGCTGCCTCGTCTTCCTGCTTGCATCGACCGTCCGGATCGACATTTGGGCACAAGGGTACGAGAATGTTACAGGGCACCGGTGCATCTGCATCTGTGCCCCTACAAAAGCTGCCTCCGAGGCCAGCACGTTGCCCAGTTGACAATTAGCATATGTCGTGCACCAGCGCAGAGATCCGGGCAGAGGGAGCAGGTTGCACGTCGGCGGCGCTGGGTGGCGGCATGGGGGTGGCATGTGGTCCAGCCGCTCGGGTGGGTGTGGTTTGCCAACGTTCAGCTCCTGCGCAGCAGCCTGCCACACTACGCATGTCACATTGCAGTGCTAGTCGGAACTACAGCAGTGCAATTTGAGCCCGCACTGGGCTGTCCCCATGGCGCTGGGAGCCCGACGGAGCAAGCCAACCCAAACTGTCAGAACAGTTCTGCCGCCACACATATGGACGTGTGCAACCTCTTGTGTGCAGTGCAAGGTTACGCGCACAGTATGCCCATGTCAGCGCCCAGCCGCTCAATATACTATGCCATACAGGTGCGGCACGAATGAACACTTGCATTGCAACCGCCTGGTCCTTAACTTGCTAAGTACACCCGACTCATAGTGCCGTTGAAGGTTTGCTTATCTGTCCCAAATCACCAGCGATGACCATGCGTCTAGCAATGGGGTAACCATACTATCAATCCCAAGCCTGTATTTCATGCACAAGTGCAGGCAGACAGCAAGTTGCTAGGAACAGATCGAAGCCTGCTGGACGAATTTGAGGCGGCCCCCTGGCTGCTGCCCAGCCGCACGCGACTGCTTTCCTACGCGGGGGTGCACAACCTTGATGAACTGTTGAAGCTGCGGTCTACATCTGTGGGGGGAGGCCGGCACAAAGCGGTTACCTTTGTGCTCTTCTCCAAGGCTTGGGCAATCATGGCACAGAACAGCAGTGAGTCGCCGGTGGTTCAGGGCATCAGAGGCATCAGCAAACATGCCGCTGTGGTAACATGGCCCTCTGATAGTACGCTCCTATGCCTGCTGAGGCCTTCTGCCTCAGCATGACCGAAGCAGGGGCTCATGGCCCTTTCAGTCAGCTTTGCATCCCCTGCGTAACAACTACCTGGCCCCCATTCCCGCAGTTTACTCGCTGGTGAAGCATGGCGGCGTACGGAACTACATTGCCGTCACGTGGTTTGCCAGCGACTTGGAGGCATGCTTGGACCTAAACCTGCCCTGCGCCGATGCCTCCAGCATGCTGGTTGAACCATTGTGTGAGCCCCCCTGCCTGTCAGCAAGTTGCACGCTAGCTCTGTCCCTTCTATTTTTGTGTGTGGGGGGGGGGGAACCAAGTGCCTGCAATTGCGGTTAGCTAGCCAGCTTGCCAATCCACATGCTTGCGATCCATGAAGCTTTGACGGCACTGTAGTGCTTGCTTTCTGCTCTGCATGATAACCTCAACCTCCCCACACGCTTGTTGCCTACATCACCATATTCCTGCATGCTGCCTGCAGATGCCACCATCAAGCCCAAGCAGCATGACTTTGTCGTCATGAACTGGATCAAGCCGGCTGTCTTGCTGCATGCCCTGCAACAAGGCTACGCCGTGCTACTGGCAGGTTGGCACCCTGCCGCTGATTGGTGCTGCTGGGTTTGCTGGCTTGGGTGCTGTGGCACATGCAACAATATGCTGCCTGCTGATCATCCCCACAGCTTGTTGCTTGATTATGCACCCTTGCCTGCCCTTCCGTAACCTCCCTGATCGCTCTGCGCACCCTGCCTGCCTGCCTCGCCTCCCTCCTCTCCTCTTCCCTGCCTACAGATACGGATATAACATATGCAGTCAAGCCACTTTGGGACAGCTATTACGAGTACATTGACCGAAACGAGGCTGATGGCGCTTGGCAGGCAGAAGCCCCATGTAAGCGCAGTTTGAGGCGCATGTGAAAGGCCCACAGGGAACTGGGGCAGCTGCAATGCCAGGGAGAGGGTGGCTGCAAGAATACCAGCTTGTCCTCCATGGCCTTCAACACTCATCCCTGCTGTTCAGTTGGGCTGTAATGTCCTGCCGCAGTGAACTCGGGGCACTTTGCACTGCTGCCTACCCCCCCCGTGCTGCGCTTCATGGAGGCTTGGAACTCTTCAGGCGTGGAGAGCGTGAAAAAGTTGATCACAGAGCAGAAGGCACTGCCAGCGCTGGAGTACAAATACTTTGTGAGATGCCGGATACCCTGCATGTGCTACAAGCAGAAGTTCATGGTGAGCAACAAATCGCGTAGCGCTTGACATCCCGCGTGTGATGCACATTTTACGCCTTCAACAGTCGAGGTTTAAGCTGCAGCATGAGCCTGCCCTTTTGTGCCTAAAGCAAACAAGAGTGCTTCGCTTGTGCTGCACCTAGCGCTGGCATGCTGCCAACCATGCTGGGATAACACTGCTGTAACTGTACGCTCCTAACTTCCTCGCAGCTGCTTGAGGAGAAGCGGCGGGATGAAGTGGCAGTGTTTGCAGTCTACAACCCAGGCACTTTCATGTATGCTCCCAGTGGATGCACACTGGGCAGCCTGGACTGGTTGCCCGATATTGATCCCTGCGACTGGTCAGGTGTGTGTTTTTATGGAGTAAGGAGGCTGATGCATTCCCTGTGGCATTTACTGGCACAAATCTGACCACCATCACCACAGGAGCTCCAACACAGGCGTGTTTTCGGTTGCGCAACGTCCCTCACAACCTGAATCTTTTGCGTTCAACGCCCTGCCTGCCCTCACAACCATTGTTTCCTTTGCCCGTGGAACTGCTTCCACCTCGCTGCCCGCAGTCCTGTTTTTGCACCCCATATGTACCAGTGGTGCACAGTCCAAGGAGGCAATCCTGCGGCGCTTGGGCTTCTGGTTTATCGACAGCGAGGGTGAGTTGTTGGAGGAATTGGTTCGAGGTTGGGCTGATGGTGAAACTGCGTTTGCATTACATTGGTCTGAAGAAGCAGGTTGAGACGGTGGCCGGCAAGAGTTTCCAGCCTGGGGCCTTGTCTTTGTCACCAGTCAGTGGTTGATTGCTGGGCCTGCTGGCTTTGTTCCCCTTGTTTGCTGCAGGGTGCAGACCGCAGCCTGGATCTGGCAGCCAGGTTCCCGTATGCCAGCCGCTACACTGGCAACAGCCAGAGGCTGAGTTGCGGCATTACAGCTGTCGCTCCTTTGACTTGGGACTGGTGCATGGCAAGATGCCGGCAGCGGTGGCCAGGCTGCGGGCAGGGCTGACTGGAAAAGATGCTTGGCAACTACTCCGTGCCTCACGAGATAAGGAGTGCTGGCCCGAGCAGGCAGGCATGCAGCCTTAACCCTTGCCACCTGCACCTGACAGTCAGCACCCCCTTGCATCCAGACTGTGAACTCAACATCATGAACATAACCTCAGCATGCACATTGAACACATGCATACAATCTTATAGGGCATTGACCAGTCGTTTGCGTAAGACTATCCGTTCTGCAGTATGTTCCAGCACTGCTTGTCAATCTTTCCCGCACTGTTGTTCTTTGCCTCTGCCTGCTGGCAGGCGGGGTTTCCTTGCTACCTGCCCACTCACGCATCATCAACTTTTACATTTGCACGCGTCACTGAATGTGGGTATATGAATCCAAGTCTTGCATCAACATGGACATGTCAAGCAGCTTCAGATGCCTGCGTTCACTCGCACCTTCTGGAAAAGCAAACCACACCAGCGCCTGCCCGCAAGCATGCGCAGCGTGGTGCCGCAGCATGTACCTTCCCAGCCTGTGAATCCTGGGGCAGGACCCTCAGCTGATCCTTCCGGGTTGTACAATTATCTGCTTTGCGCACGAACGCGGCTTGTAGAAGCTCCCGGCAGGAATTGATCGCGGTGTCTTGTCGCCTGCGTCGCCGACTAGATCACGTAAAACGGGCGAGAACCGCACACACTGTCTTGGTTCTACAGTTGGTTCCTTCACCTGTTGTCGTTCCAACCACGGTTGCGATAAGCTGGTGGCTCCCTGCAGTCTTGACACGCTCTTCAACGGGGAGCGGAGGCGAACACCTGGCATAGATAGCAGTAGCTAGCCATCAAAGCTTGGGTTGGCAGGCTGCAGGTGTGGGGCGGCGGTCACCACCAGTATTGATGTGGCGGGCTTGGCAGTATGTGCGTCATTGGTTTGCTCGAGTGGGCAGCGACCCCTACTACGCCTCGTACGAGCGCTCCTTGGGCAACATCAAGGCTGAGCTGGACCGCATCCAGGTGAAGGGAGTGGATGCGGCAGCTGGGGGGGATTCCTGTTGCATTAGCTGCGTTTCCGCAACCCTGCTGCAGCCCTCGCACTAAATTGCTGTTTGCCAGACATCACCAACTGCATTCCCACATTTGCCTTTACACGCCCGCCTTGTGCAGGCCGCACGTGCCGTTCGTCACAAGGCATGGGCGGCTATCCGAGCGCGATTCCTGGGCAGCTTTGCGGCAGCATATGCCGCGATTCTAGCCTACACAGCCTATGTCAACCACCAACCCCACGGCACCTACCGCCCCGCACAGCAGGCGGTGCGCGTTCTGCCGGCCTTTGCGGCACCGCTGCTTGGCTGGGTGGTGTTCCGCCTGCTGGCCTGGCTGCAGAGCTTGCTGGACCGCCGTGCCGCCAAGCGCGTGAAAGTGCTGGAGGGCAAACTGCGCAGCCAGGTGCGTTGATCTCCGGCTGTGCCTGCCGCTTGTTAGTGAGCTGCCAGGCTGTGTTGGTGTCATATCAGTGCACATAATCTGAGCATGAATTGTCCCAGAGGATATCCACTGTGCAAGTGTCTGCGTTTGTGAACACCTTCTAGCCTTCAGCAGCTCTGTACAGTGCCTTGCTAGGGCCCCAATCCTTTATCTGTTGGGGATACCCGCTGCTGTCACTATTTCTGCAGGTCTCTGAGCTGAAGGACTCAACTCGCTATGAACGAACCCTGCAGCTCTTGCAGAAGTATGACCCAGGTATTGTGGTGGCGTTTAGTTGCATTGCGATGGCTAAGTCACTAACACCTGTCACCCAAAGCTCAGCGTTATGTCGTTTGTCAGGGTGCTTTGGCTCAGATGGCTTTTATTCATGCACTGCTGCTCAACCCTGTTTGCCATCCGCAGACTACGCGCCCCCAAAACCGGAGCGCACACCTTCCGCCCGGCCCCGGCAGACACGCGGCGGCAAGGTGCCATTGACTGCCACATCAGGCGGTGCTGGCCACGCACCCGTTGTGAGCCGCGCTGCAGGAGCAGCAGTGAACGTGGCGGGGTCGGCGCTGCAGGGCGCTGGAGCCCGCATGTTTCCGGCGCTCGCCCAGCTGTACAGCCGCGCTGCTGACACCCTCATTGGTGAGCGACAGAGTCAAAGAGAGCATTGCTACTCGGCGGCACACGCGTAATCCGTTCCAGTCAGTGCACAGCATTGTGCCATAGCAGCGCAGGTTGTGAAGCCACTGTCTGTTGTGGTGGTGTTTTGTGCTGCTAAGTAGCAAGGTAAGCAGCACCTGTTCGGCTTTAAACAAACTGCCTTCCTGCTCTGTACTTGCCCCCTCCCTGCAGCCGACGACCCACTCACACTGGGCCTGCTGCGGGAGGCCCAGCAGCAGTCAGACCTGCTGCGCCAGCGGCTGCTGCAGGCGGAGGGGCAGGCGGTGGCGCTGCTGCAGGACAACATTGCCCTGAAGCAGCAGCTAGGGTTGCCCACAGAAGACGAACAAGCAGCGCTTTCTGCCTGGGCAGCGGCTCATTGCATGGGGCCTGGAGCAGCGCCGCAAGGGGCAACACCGGCGATGGCGACCGAATCGCCGCAGCTGCCCGGGGCGGAGGCAGACGAGGCGCATGCTGCAGAGCCTGGGGAAGAAAGCTTGGAGACGCATGCAGTGGCACAGGGCGGAAAAGTTAGCGGCACCAGTTCTGAGACCGACGCCCTTACTGAGGCACAGAGGTGAAGGCACGGCAGGTGCACCAGGTGGCAGCATCAGCAGAGTAACCCGCAGAATGCGCACTAGCGGCAGCGATGGCGGTTCTTGAAACACCGGTTGACCCCTTTGTTGGGATGCAAAGTAGCCTGCATCACACCCTTAGCCATTCCTGTGCTTCTCCTTTGTTCATCGCCACAAGCACAGTGTCATAGGGTGAAAGGCTGAAGTTACAAGTTAGCACAGGGAACAGGGAAGGGTATCGAGCGGGTGAATGCTGAGGGCTTCATGCCAAGTGCGTTTACTGGCCATGTGACCCTCGGCGCTGCTGCTGCTGCTGCGTATGCTGCGCGCCGCCGCGGCCACCAGCGTTGTTGCTGCCGCGCCGCTGCTGCGCTCGTTCTTTCAGAAGCTTGGAGGCAATCTCGGCCAACAGCTTCCGCATCACCTGCTCAGCGCTGTGTCGAGTGAGCAACACCTGCCTCACAGCGGCACCCACATTGTCCGGCGGAGGCGGGCCATGCAGGCGCGGCAGCGGCCGCCGCTCGGTGCGCAGCATGTGCCGCTGCGCGGTGGCGACAGCGCTGTTGGGCTGGCTGCTCTGCCGCAACCACTCCTCTATGCCCTGCTTGCTGTCTGCTGCCGCAAGCGAGGCCCGCTTGGTGGCCATCACCCGGCCAACAGGCTGCTCCCAAGGCATTTCAAGGGCACGGTGCTTGCGCTGCCCAATGCCAGCCGCCGTAGCCCGCTGCAGCAGCCCCCGTAGAGCCGCTTCCTCCTCCTCTACCAGGCGCTGCTCATCATCCTGCTGCTGTGACTGCTGCTCCACCCCATGCTTTCCATCCTCCTTGTCCAGCAGCTGCTGTGACTCCGCCGTGGGCTGCATGCCGCCTTCAGGAGCGGCAGCACCGGCGGCATCAATAGCCACCGCTGCTTGCTGCTCCTTCTGCTCCTTTGCAGGCTGCTGCTGCTCCTTCTTCTGCTGCTGGGTGGCCAGCGGTTGGCTGCAGGTTACCACCCAGCGGCTAGCCCGCTCGGTGCGCTTGGGATTGGGCCAGGCGAGATCAGACAGGGAGGGTGGGTTGTCTGCAAGCAGCGGCAATATAGCACGAGACACCAAGGCTCAGCACGTTAGTTGCCTCACAAGAGGGGTGCTAAAGTACCCCTTGACAGCTTGACAGCAAACTCGTGATGTCAATCAGAATAGGAGCTAGCTGTTACAAGCCTCAAACCGGCAGTAACGCAGCCAGCAGCGCATGACTGCGCATGGCCGCACAAGGGTACAGCCGCGCACCTGTGAGGTAGCAGTGCAGGTGGTCTGTTGAGCGGTAGATGGGCCATCCAGGCACAAGCTGCCCTGCTCGCGCCATCTCTTGAAGCATATCCAGCTGCTGTGGCTGCAGCGGGGCAGGGATGGGTAATGCAACAGGTTAACTAACAATGAACTGTTGGGCACAGGAATGAGATTCCTGCAAAACGTGACATATTGCTAGTCAGATAGAGCAGTGCCTGCCGCCAATCCAGCAGCAGCTGAAGCATTACAACGACGAGCGCCTTCATGCCCTGTACAGCGAGCACAGTTGCTGCAATGCCCCAGCCAGGCCAGCTCACACATGGATCCCTAGCTAATATCCTTACAGAACCAGACGGACTAGGGCATGTTAACCCCTCACGGCAGGTAGGGAGGAGTTGGAGCCTATGACCCCTTCCAGGAACAGCAGCGGCCACCCTACCCCGCCCGCTCTCACCTCGGTTTGCCCACTAAGGTCGGGCAGAAGTGCCTGCCAGAACCCTTCCTCTATCTCAGCAGGTGCCTCTGGCCCACCACCTGGCACCAGCCTGCCTGCCGAGGCCAGGGTGGCTCCCACGGAGCGGTGGAAAGCATCATCGTGGCGTGGTGCCGCTGGTGCATACAGCCCATCTGCAGGGGCAGGGAAGCAGTCCATAAGAGCAGTGCATAGGCATCAGCAGCTGGGTGCGCAGCAAGAGCAGAGCGGATCGTAGATTGCAGTCAGTGCGTTGGTTGGTGCTGTGCCATGCGGTGCACAACAAGCAGCACAAACCTGCCGTCAAACCCCCCAGTGAGCCCAGATAAAATGATCTGAGCAGATGCCCCCACACCCACCTCCATCAGTGGGGCCACGCTGAGTTCCAGTAGGTTGCGCCGCACTGGTGGCGTCCTGCTGCTGCCCCTCTGGCTTGATCGGTGACTGCGACCAGCTGAGCACGCTGACGGTGGGCGACGCAGGCGGCAGGCCAAAGGCTGGCAAAGGTGGGTCGCAGCTCTGATACCAGGAATGAGCCGCTGCCAGCTCAGCAGCAACGGCAGCTTGGCGCCGGGGATCAGCTGCCTCCTGCTCTGCTCCTGCCGCTGCCCCTGGCTCCACCTTAGGCGCCGCTGCTAAACCCTTTGGTTTGGTAGGCGCTGCCAACGCTGTTGCTGCTGCTGCCTGCCCGTTTGCCTCCTGCTGGCCCTCCTCTCTCTCCTGCTTCACCTCTGCAGCTGCATCTTGCTGCTGCTCCTCCTCCTTCACCCCTGCAGGAGACTGCTCCAGCTGTTCCTCCTTCACCTCCTGCGCAACAGAGGCCTCCACCCCAACAGGCGCTGCCGCACCCTGCAGCGGTGCAACCTCAGCACCTGCCGCTGCTGGCTGCGCCCCAGCAGGCTCCAGAGGGATCCAATGCGGTGGCTGCCCCTCGTTGTCAACAATGAGCTCCGGGTCAGGTATGCTCCATCGCCACTGCTGGCCACTGAAGGGCGGCGTGCAGCTGTCGCCAGCTGCAGGAGGCGCTGCAGTCAGCCCCAGCTGGGTGGCTAGGCCTTCCAGCACCTCGCACTGCCGAGCGAAGAACTGCAGCCGGGGACAGTAGTAGTGGTCAAGGTTAGAACAAAGCTGCTGCCAATTGCAGCAGCCATGGATACTGGCAATGTATGACGCTTGTATGATGCTGGCAATGTCAAATGGATGCACAGTGCAATCAGTCTGCTGTTGAAACGGATTGCAAAGCAGCAACCCGGTAGAAAACAGGGATTCCAGCAGCATGGGACGCTCACATTTGGAGGCTCTGGGGCGTTGGCGGCTGCATGCATGCTTTCTGCGACTTTGTACAGCTGTGGGGTGTCCGCCAAATCCCAGTCGACTCCGTACACCCCTGCCAGCTGCCGCAGCCTGCAGGTAAGGCATACCAGCAGGGCACAAAAGTCAATGTGACTATGCAGCAAAGTGTACAGCAACTGCCGGCAGCATAACCGCCTGCTCTATGCCGGCCTGCACAAGCTGCTGGCAAAATAAAACCCATAAATGAGGCTCTTCTTCAGGAGTGCACCAAAGCAGGAAGCGTATGATACTAACCTGTCTCCAATGTCCGGTGACTTTGGCTGCGGCTCTGGCTCAAGCGGCTGATCTGCATCAACGAGGGACTTATGCCAGCCATCCCACTCCCCATCGGCTGGCGGTAAAGGTGGCGGCGGCGGCAAAGAGTCATCAGCAGGCGAGAAGCGGCGCTGCCGCTTTGCCTCACGCTGCGCCTGGGCCTCCTGCTCACGGCTCGGGCTCCTGCCCCGCCGCTGGCTGGGCAAGGCGGCCTGACGCGTTGCCGCAGCAGGGGCGGGGCTGGCGGTGCGGCGGCAGCGGTCAGGAGAGTCGGAGCGGCGGCCATGTGGGGGGCTGCCACGCTGGACATCCCTGCAACACAACACAGAACAGCCATTACTGGCAAGTTGGTAAGGTTGCCCGGGTGTTTTAGACTTAAAGGCAGACTCTTATTAATTGCTTAGATTAAGCTCTGTGAGGCCTTGGTGACAGCCAAGCAGGGCGACAAAGCTGCAGCCACAGCCACAGCGCTCAAACTGAAGCCTTGCTATAACCAACCTGTGCCGTTCGCGTTCCCGCTCCCGCTCCTCTCTCCCTCCTTCCTCATCCCACTCCCGCGGGCCATACCTCGCCTCAGCTGTTGCCAGTGCTGGTGGGCGTGTATCCCGAGGGTCCCATCCGCTGCGCCTGCCAGGACCGCTGGGCACGCTGCCTGTGCCACCGCCGCCTCGCCCGTAGCGCTCATCCCGGCGATCGTCACGCCTATCATCACGGCGCCCATCCCGCCTTGACCCTGGCCGCTCGTAGCGCCGATTGAAGGGCCCGTCGGGTCGCCCGTCTCGCCGGTCGTACCGCCTGCCATCGCGCTTGCTGTATCGCTCGTACCGCCCATCCTTGTGCTGCTCACGACGTGGACTGCAAGGACAGGAACAAGCATGCAAAAACCTTCAGGTGTGGCAGACGCAAGCCTACACATACTGCAGAACTCAATGAAACCTGATGCGAAAGCAGCCTGCAGCAATCTTAATGCAAAATTCCCGCTAAGCAAATGCCTCTTGGCACGTTCCCAAACTTGCCTGCGACTGCGACTGCGGCTGCGACTGCGCCGACGATAGGATTCGCGCTGGTGCGACCCTCTGTCCCGGCTGCGGCTCCGGCTGCGGCTCCGGCTGCGGCTTTGGCTGCTGTAGCTGTAGCTGCTGCTCCTACTAGTGCTGCGAACTGACAGCTCCCCCTCACTTCTGCTGCTGTCGTCGCTCCGATTACGACTGCGGCTGCGACCACGGCTGCGGCTCCGGCGCCGGTGTCGCTCCTGTTGCGGAGGCTGCTCCCCAGCCGCACGAAGGGATGCCTTCAACACGGCCTCCGCTTCCACCAGTTGCTGAGCATGCTGTGACTGCTGAGACCCTGACTGCTGCTGCGCCTGCTGCTGCTGCACCTCTTGAGTAAGTGCCAGCGCAGCTTGCTGAGCCGCAGCCACAGCTGCACTGGGCAGAGGCGCAGGTTTAAAGAAGCCAGGAGGCAGGCTCGCTTTGCTACTTTCTTTCTCCTGCTGTGCAGCCGACGCTATGGGCTCCTTCACTTCAGCAGCCGCCTGAGCGCTGCTTGCACCTTCTGTCGCATGTGCGTCCGCACCATCTGCAGCTCCCGCATCCACCGTCGCCAACTGCTCTGCCACACTGGCTGGCTCCTGCACAGCCGTTGCAGCGGATGGCATGGGGCCCGACAGCCGCCGCGAACCATCCTGCTGCAACTCCTGCTGGGCGTGCTGCGTGTTTGCTGCTGCTGCAGGAACAGTCGTAGGCCTCGAAGGCTGGTCCTGGTCGCCCTGCTGGGACCGCTGCACAGGCTGCTGCGGGGGCTGTGATTGCCAGAGCTTGGCAGCTGCTGCTTGGGCATCCCTGTGCAACAGTGCTGCAAGCTCCTCCTTGCTAGGTGGTGCAGGCTGCTGCTGCGGCTGCAAACCAGTGTCCAGGGCGGTTGTTGCCAGCGGCTGCTGCTGCTGCTGCTGTTTTGACTTGCTACCCTCTCCAAGCTCTTGCTCAATTACCGCAAGCTCTGCTGCTACTTCGGCAGTGTCTGATGAGTCACGCTTCCCGCGGCTGCCGGTTACGATCCTGCAAACACATAAAACCTAACCGATTGCTTATCGTAATACTTGAATGAGCAGCAGATCTTGCAAAATGCAACAGGACTGCTTCCATTTCATATCGGCCAGCAACCAGCAGCCAGCAGTGGAATCCGTGCCACGAATACCCAGCAGCCCCTGCAGCAATAATCAACGGCTCACCTCGGCCGTTTCTGGATGTTGGCAGCTAGAGAGCGGTTGGCCTTGATGGACAGTAGCTTCCTGGCCGGCGCAGGGGAGGGCTGCTGTGGTTGTGATTGCTGCTGCGACTGCGACTGGCTGCCGCTGCCAGGCTGTTGCGCCCCCTCGGCGGAAGCACTGCTGTTAGCTGGTGCCTGTTTCACCCCATTGGACCCCGCTCCTGCTGCTGCCTTTGCACCCTGTGCTGCAATGAGCGCAGCTTTTCTGGCTTCCAAAGCTGCGGCAGAGGCAGCTGCCGCCTCTGCTGCCTCCCGCTCCTTTTTGGCTCGCTCAGCTAGCACCCGCTGCACTATTTCCATGGGGTTCTCCGGCTCCTTGGAAGCAGCACCCTCTTTGGGTACCTCGCCTTCCTCTGGCTGGCTTGGAGGCCTAGGCGCTGGCACAGCAGGGGCGGCTTCTGGTGGCGGTGGCGGCGCCCCTGCTGGTGCTGCATTCTCCGCCCCGACTCCTGCCGGCTGCTGCTGCTGCTGCTGGTAGTAGTACTCAGCCGAAACTGGATGCTGCAGGTGCTGGGCATACGCCGCTGCATGTTGCTCTGTGTACTGCTGATAGTGTTGGGCGTACTGCAGCATGTACGGTGCCTGCCCATGCGGTGGAATGGCTCCATAACCGCTGCTGTTGAATAGCTGCGGTGGCAGGTGCCCAAAGCTGGGAGATAGTGCGCCAGGCGGCGGGACGTGGTATGGGGGAGGTGGCCTCGATGGTCGCTGCAAGAGTACGAGGAAGAGGGACAAGCAGGTATGCAGCCAAGCGGCCGGCGCATGGTGCTCAGCCCTTGCCTTTGCATATGTGCCCCGTTAATAGCACTAGCAGCAGTGCTGTGCGTACTATTTAAGCATATCCCTGCCACAGATGCCCTGCTGCAATGCATCCACAGAGCTACGCGCTTCTACCACCCACCCATCCTGCGCCTGGTGGCGGGCCCCGTGGCGGCGGCCGGCCTGGGCCATGGTCTTGGTCCATCTCCCTGCACGTCACGCAAGTCCCAATAATGCAGCCATCGCTGATTGCTGCTCGGAAACCACGCAGCTGGCGTGCCAGTACTGGGGCGCTGCTGATCACAGATAGCCGTTTGTTAAAAAGACTTGCTAACTCACCGATGGCGCATGCCGCGCCAAGACTCTCAAGAGTCCAGCGTCACGGCAGACCCAACACACAGGCCACGGGCGGCAAGCTCGGCTAGGATCGGTTTGACGTCCTGCTGGTGTGGACAGCTTACTGAGTGCTAGCAAAGTTGCCTGCGTCAAGAGCTACAGAACAAACGAAGCATGGCCAGCCAACCCGAGACACAAAGTCCGAGTGCGAACGCCAAACTCGAGTGGTTTGTGCTTATCGGCTACAAAAGGCCTGCAAATACGACGTGGAATGGGCACGAATTGACCAGGCGGGCAACAAATGCCTGCATGCTGCGCTGTGCTGATTTCGCATGATGGCAGCAGGGCGGCTGCATGGGCTGCTCCTGGCGAGACTTTGTAATATTACACATGTATATTCCTAAGCACAGAGCTACCCTGAGCCTTGGTGACAACCAACCCGTGCTTTGATCGCCACTAGCGCGGCACAGGCGTTTCTATTCATTCTTGCTGTGGGGCGCCGCCATCGCCCGGCTGCTGGGTCCAGCGAGGCCGCCTTTCTCTGGAGGTATTGCCGCAGGGAAGGCGGCACGAGAGGTACGCTCAATGAAGGTAGCCACTGCATAAGCTGCCGCTGCAAACAACAGCATCTGAATCTGCAAGGAAGGCAAAGTGAGCAGGGAGCAAGGGAGTCAATCAGACAGGCACCTTGCGCATCGCAACGTTGCAGCCACAGCATCAAGGGTATCAATGCGGTCGTCTAGCTCAAAACGCGTGTCCTGGTGTGCGGGAACCCACGGATTACTACAGCCGGTCAAAGCCTCTCCCATCAGGTAACATAATCAGGAACGCAGAGGCACAGCTGGCCGTTGTTGAGGAAAGTTCATGCAGGGGTGCTCCGCGCACCTGCATGTCGCCTGGAATGGGCACCAGAGAGAACCAGCTAGAGATGCCTGCAGGAATGAGATGAGTCGAACAGGGCATGCCAGGCTCAGATGGTTGCAGCCGACACCACCCCTCAAGCAAAGGGATGAGCCATGCATGCAAACCACCACCCATAAGTGTGTCCGTCTGCTTTGGCAAGTTGCAGCAGATGAGCAAGGCCCACACAACAACAGAACTGCAGCAGTTGTTGACAATGTGGAACTGCCTCAATATCTCGCGAGTTTGCAATCAAGAAAAGGGGAGCCAAGCTCACCGGGGGGAATGTTGATGACAAGCGCCACATACAGCACTGCCGACCATTTTATTGAGGTAGCAAACAATCGGTTCTCCATCAGAGGGGTGTTGAAGGGCTCCCCCACATAGTTGACGGCAAAGGTCATGGTCTGAAGAAAGAATACACAAGAACCAAGGAGCGAGAAAATGTGGGGCCAAGGTAATTTGCCCAACTTGATGCACGAGGGAATTACGGGCAGAGTTGCAAGGGTGAGAGATATTTTAAAGCTGGGCACATGCAGCCTGAAACATGGGTCGGCAGTTTCTGCGCCTTGCAAAAATGAACAATGAACACCACTGCTTGTTGTGTCAAAAAACGCAAAACCAGGGGGCCAACAACAACCTACCTGGATGCAGAAGTTAACAAGGAAGCACACTGTGTTGATGAGGTTGGGCTTAAACTCCGCATCCTGCTCCTGCCGCTCCTCCTACAGCACAGAAACATGAAGGCACGCAGTGGCGTAAACAGTTGGTCGTGATTTCAGCATGGCACTCTGTCAATTACCATCCCTATGAAGCTGGCCAAGTTGGGAAGCATTGGTATTGACCCATACATTCTGGGCCCAAAAATCAAGCCCCAACGAATGTGGTTCGACATGCACTGGTTGCGCACCGGGGGCATGATAGTGTGGGCTCTGTGCTGCATGTACATGAGGAAGGAGATGTAGACGGCAAACTGGCCCAGCAGGGAGGTGAAGACGTAGAGGCAGAAGACGCGAGGGTGGGGCCGTGCCTTGCTGCAGTTGCAGGGTGGAGAAACAAGGAAGTGGGTTGCCACAGAGGATGCAGACGAGTTTAACTACTAAAAAAAAGGCGATGATGTACTCGTAGCAGCAGTGCACGACTTGAGGGAAATAGCGGCTCTATTCCCGTGCTTTCAGCAAACAGTGGCAAACTACACAGCATGCACTAAAGCAAAGACCGAGTCAACTGCTGTAGCCGAGACGTTACAGTATGCGCACCATAGGGCTGAGCCACAACAAAGCGCACCTAATACTGTCCAGCGGTTTGGCGTTGGAGATGAAGAAAAACATGCCCGCCGTCAGCATGCCAGCTAGTGTAGCCTGAAGGGCAGGTAAATGGGCGACCCCAGCAATGAGTTATGGGAGCGCTTTGACACAGCAACTGCAACCGATTGGAAGCTGCCATGTGACCCTTTCGCAGCGGCCCAACTGGCGGAGTGGCAAAGGGCTCAATCTTGCAAAGGTGAGAAGCACATGCCAGAACGATTCAACCACCCTCGTGGAGCGATGCAACGCACACCCAGGCTGGACCTCGGCGCAGCGTGCCTGCAGGTCTCCCAGCTTGATGCCATCCATATAGAGCACGGAAAGGGAGTAGGCGGTGGAGAGGCAGAGCAGCCCGAGAATCTTGAACATCTGTACCGTTGTTACCTGCTTGCAGGCAAACGGTGAAATGCATGTGCAGCCTGTACATTGCGGAAAGGTGGCTGTGAAAGGAAGGTCGCTGCGGCAATCACAGGCAAAGGACGATGAACTTGCGGCTGCATAGCTTGCGTGCCAGCATGTAGCGCCTCTTCTGCACATCATTCTCGGCAGCATGCGCCCTGCCTGCTGCACACCGCACTCACCAGCGTGCAACGCCCCTGCTTGAGTATGTCGAGGCAGGGCATCACGCTGCTCTGCTTGGCGGTGAAGGGTGCCGCCATTGAGGCATCTCCGGGCTTCACCATGTTGCTTGCCTGGATGTGGAAGAAGCAGAGAATAACAGAGCGTGGGCATGACTCCACGACAAGGTATGGCGCTATTTAGAGCCACATCAACCTGCTTAGCCAGAAACGAGACCACTATCCGTCTGCATTGACTCAACAACTGATGCAACAGGTAGGTAATGATTGCGCTGACTCGGACTGGAATGCAGTACCTCCATTTCAGCAGCTTCTGCCATGTCATCCATGCTCTTGGCCATCCTTTCCAGGAAGGGGGTCACTGCAGGGAAGAGATCAACATTTGGGAGGGGACAGGAAGTCACACAGGCACGCAAAAGGACGAGGTGTCAGTGAATGTTGAGGGATATACACTGCGTGAGTGACGTGCAGGCCAGTGGCGACGCAAGGGTTTGTGATACCACACACTGATATGAACGCCACCAGTGCACTATGTTAAGCACCTGGTTTTCCCTGCGCCCGCAGCCTTGCCAGCATCACTGTGCCTGGTCGGTTCTTGGGGGGCTCCGAGCTTGCTTCAGGCGCCGCGGCGCTGCTGGAGTTTGCTGCCTGGCCTGGTTGCTGACGCTGCACCTGCAGCTGGCTGCCCTGCATGCCCCTTGGCAGCGGTGCAGAGCCGCCTGCCGCGGCGCTGCCCTCTGTGCCTGCCCCTGCCTTGCTCTTGCCGCTGCTCTTGCTGCCTTTTTCCTTCTTCACCTTGGACTTCTCAGGAGGCGGCAGCAGCGCGACCCCCACATGCGCGCCTGCAAATGGCAGAAGCACCGGATCAAATCACACGCATAAGACATGCATAACTGACAGCCAAAAACACAAGTTGAACTGTGCAGGGAATATGAGCAGCACAGATAACAACGATTCTTTGCTACAGAACAGTTTGCCAACAAAGTGCAGCAGCGCATGCATGCCCCCGTGCTTACCCTTCAGCGCCCCAACATCGTTGGTTCCATCACCACACATCAGCACATGCAGGCCTGCTGCTCTTAACGTCTTCACCACCACCTCCTTTTGCTCTGGGGTAACACGAGCATACACCTGCAGCGCAAAGCAGCAGAAAGGTACCCGGTCAGGACTACAGTAAAAATACATGCACGCTTGTGAAAGGATGGAGCAATTACACATGTGCATGCTCGCCTCCTAGCTCTACCGCCAGGGGCCTTGGGATCTGGAGACACAGCCCATCTACCGGCTTTGGACGGAAGGTGTAGTCAAAGAGCATTATGTCAAGCTGTAGGCATGCTACCCAGACCACACTAGCATCAGAAAGCCAGCGGCTAACCTGGGACAGAGGTATGTATGTCTCCGCGGCACCAATCTCCTGCAGGGCGATCAGCGCGTCACCTGCAGGCAGAGTTGGGGAACCAGCCGGCCGCCTGCATAGTAACCAACTCAGGCAGCCTGAAGTTTGTTCAGCAGTGGAATGTACCCCTCATGAAACAAAGCGGCAACGTGCAGTTGGCAGGCCGAAACCATCAAACTCGCTACTGGGTTGGCTGGCACTCATGCATTCGGCCTGCCCTTTCCACCTCCAGCAAACCATCATGCTCGCCTGTGATGCACAGGTCGTACTCCTGTGCAAGCTGCCAGGCTGCCTCAGGCGAGGCGTCAAAAGGCTCCCTGGTGCGCTCATCGGGCGACAGCCAGGTCAACGACCCGCCATTGATGCTGCCGTTGCTACCTCCGCCAACCCTGCATATTCGGGGAGGCATACAGCAGGGCACCGCTGGTCACTGTCTATCCTAGGGCAAGCCGAGTCACGTTGTCGTTCAATTTGCCATTCAACTGGCACTTTGCAATTTCCAAACCTGAGCCAAGCCAGCCACCAAGGCGACATATTTGTCAATGGCTGCCTCAGGCTGTCAACACTTGGCGACAGACCAGCAGGAGCCGCAGGAGCAGGGGCGCCGCCAACATCATGCAGCATGCAGCAGCAGGGGCAGCGGCTGCACCAGTGCGACGCAGCAGCAGCAGGGCAGGCATCAGCAGCGAGGGCCTCACTTGGTGAGAATGAGGGGCGACCGCGTCACAATATGCACCTTGGAAGCAGTGTGGCACGCAGTCAGCGGCGCATCGCCTGCAGGAGCACAGATATTGCGCGGCGACAGAAGATTGCAGTCGCTTCCAGGCTAGTGCTCAGGCTAGGGCGGCACAACCGCCAGAGCAGGCGAGGCATGTAGGCCTGCTACCAGTTGAGCGCAGAAAACCCCGCCATCCAACCCTCGTAGTGACATACTGGATGACACTGCTACAACAGCATGAGCATGCCCCTCAATGCAAGCATCAGTGGCAGGGCCATGCCTCACGGCAAGCAGTACGTCTCTGGCAGCAGCTCTGGGGTGTGGCTTATGTGGTTAACCGAGGAAAAAGCATCGAGCCGAACCTGTGATCATGATGAGCTGATGCTGAGACTCCCGCAGCATGCGCAGCGCAGGCTCCGAGTCCTCTTTGAGTGGGCTCCGGAAAATAGCAAACCCTGCAGGCCACAGGCTTGCAACAAAATCAGCCGAAAGAGCCAACGGACAACGGGACAGGTGTGTTCTAGAAGGCTGGGACTGCCACAGCGCTTACCACCTGATTCTTGCATAGAAGCGCCTCGACAGCTGAACCAGGGGTGGTAAAACCAGCCACTGCCCTTGCGCGTGTCCTTGGCTCTTTACCTGGCCATCGACCGACCTAATGTTAGTTACTTGAAAAGGACAACAGGCGCCATACATGCCCACAGCTCACCTGCAAATTGCAGCCCGCTTTCAGCCTGGTCCCGTGGCAGGTGGCGCAGCTCTGAGGGCGTCATCGCATCGGGCAGCCGCTTGTATGCAAGTGCCAGCACTCGTGCGCCTTCTGAGGCGTAATGCTGCGGGCCGGGAGGAGGGCAAAATGCTCAGACGGTTGTTGCCATATCAGCAATGGACGCAGCGAATCCCAGCATTGATGCCGGGAGATGCTTGAGAGCACTGCGCAGCCACCAAAGCAACGCGGGCATCAATGCATGACCCGATACAAGGCCACAGATTCACCAGACATGCAGGCTGTTGCATGCGGCTGCTGCTCTGACCTTGTAGCACTTCTGGTAATGGGGCGGCAGGCTGGCCAGCAGCCCTTGCATAACTTCAGGCGCTCCTTTGCTCAATACCCACCAACTGCACGACATGCAAATGAATACATGAGGTAGGGCAGATTACAGAGCAACTGCAAGAACATCCAATGGGGTGTGACTCAGTCCCATTTCGCAAGAAAACCCCACTTCACTGCCTCCAAACTTCCGCTCAAATCTCAACAGCCAAACGTTCACCAAGTCAAGGCAGGCACCTGCTGGAGGAGTCTGACTCGCTCTCCACGATGGTGCTCATGCGCTTGAGCACGCTGTTGAAGTGGAAGCGATGCATTATCTGCAGAAGAAAAAGAACGAGACACACACGACCTACAGGACCGTCTGGAATCTGAAACATACCTAGTGCCAAGGCCAACAACCTGAGATGTTGGCCACTCGCAATTCCATAGATTGACACGCCATGCAGCCGGGTCAGCTGAACAGCCATGCACACCTTGTTGGTTTCCTTGCTGCTTCCCAGGCTGGTGATCGTATCCTGCTTGCACACCCAACCTGCGCACCACGCACGGAGCACAGGGCAGCGTTTGGTCGTAGCAACAGGTGGCCACTTAGGTCAAACCGGTTGCCTCCCTGTGCCAGCTCGCAAGCAAATGCTGAGCTGAAGCCAACCCTTGAAATTGCTTGCAATCCTGCAACAATACAAAAATTCTAGCCCTATGCCTACCTGTAGCCTCCACAGCTGCCTTCTCCACTGGATCGCCCACCATACCCTTGTCCACCTGCACGCCATGGCAGCAACCCTGCCATGTCAGCTACACCACCCCACCAGCAACCCACCCCAGCACCTTTGCAGAGGCCGCCTGGAGCTGCTGTAGCAAAGTTTGCATCAGGTGTTGTGGGGCTGCCATCAAATATCATCACCAGCATTGCCACCACCGCACCTGCAGCAGGCTCTGACAGCATGCCAGCACCCGGCTCACGGCAGTAGGCAGCGTCTTTACATCCTGCACGATATCAGCCTCATGCCCCTCCGTTCCTGCCACCCCTTCAAGTTCCATATGGTCGCTGGTGAGGGTGCCGGTCTTGTCAAAACAGCAGGTGGTGAGCTGCATGGCAGTGGCGATATTGGGATGGTGGCAGGCAGTGGTAAAGGGTGAGAGCAAGCAAACAACAAGTCAAAGGTCAGAAATGGGCGTGAGCAGTGGACATGTGACAAGCCACAGGCTGCAACGTAGTTGCAATTTGTATGCAGCCACGGCTTCAAAGGCTGCATCAATCCAGCTCCAATAGGAAGGCATGCCACGACAATGCATCCCTACCACCTGACAAACGCACTCACACCACTGCTCTAACCCAACTCACCAACCTATCAGGCAAGGGTCTTACAGACCATTCACGACAGCGCAATCCTGGCACCCCCAATTGCTCACCTTGCCGGCCACGGGGATGCGGAAAGGCTCCGTGCAGAAGACTCTCTTACGTGCCAGCGCCAGCAGCGAGGCATTCACAGCAACCGTCAGCTCCATGGGCAGTTCAGGAGGGATCACTGCAGCCCAAGGGCATTGTGGGTGGGTTGATGATTTGATTGAGTGTGGCATGCATGAGTTGACTCTTGGAAAAGCACGTTGAGGGTGGGCAGGGGCAGAATTAGTGCAACTTGACCAAGCACACATGCGCCGACAGGTGACACAACAGGGGAAACTAGACAATCCCAGGAGTGCCCTGAGATTGTTGAGGCCACCCACCCGAAGTGAGGATCATGATGCAGTTGAGAATGAGCTTGAAGCGGTCGCGGTCAGGGTTCTGCTTGACACAGGGGTAAAAGGGCAGGTACAAATGTAATGCGTGTAACAAAGACTGGAAGCTTTGGTGGGCAAGTTGCAGCTTGACTGCACCCCGCCCTGTCTCCCCCATATGGACGCTTGGTAGACATCTGACTGTGTGACATACCCGAACCAACACAACACACTGCCCCATCCCCAAACCCCACCTGCAGGCCGTGATACAGCACATATCCAGAGGCCGCGATGGCCCACAGCAGAAGGAATAAGATGAAGAGGAACGCCTCGGCGTTGTTGGCCGTGACTCGCTCGGTGGAGTACAAGATGGTGCGCATCAGGCGGCCTGCCAGGGGGTGGGGGTGGGTTGGGAGTCCAAGAATGGTAGTAAGCATGATGGGGAGGAACAGCACTGGCTCGGGATGGATACAAGTTGCAGTTGCAAGCACTCTTCAGGCATGTCACGTTAAGTAGCTGGGAATGCACAGCAAAAACAAGCCCATGCTTAGTTTCCGCCACAAGTCACCCACCCTGCGCCGTCCCAAACCCGGTGCGCAGCACAACGGCCAAACAGCCGCCGTCTGGGGTCTTGATCTTGGCGCTCTTGTCCCCAGTTGACTGCAGCAGCTTAGTGCCGCCAAACAACACGTGCATACGATCGCGCTTGATGCTGAGCCTGCACAGGAGGAAAGGGGGGCAATGGTAAGGCATGTGTCAGTTTACAAGATGTGTGAACCAGCGAATGATGTCAAAAAGCTTTGGGCCCTTTTCCTGTCGTCCTGGAATCTGTGTGGTGCCTGCGTGTGCTCAAGCTAAGCCTGACAAGTAGTCCATCAAGCTGCCCGATACTGCCATGACGACTGCTTACCTGGATGTCGGCTCCAGCTCCGAGGCATCAACCTCGTCTCCAGTTGCCTCCCCCACAGGGTTCTTCCACTGCGGCGTGCTCTCGCCTGCAGAAACAAGCAAAGCACAGCACGGCAAAGCAGAACAACGCAACCAAGCTCACCAGCTGTTGACCTGCATGTATCGGCGAGCAACAAGTGGGCTGAAGGCACCAGCACAGACTTGCCACATGTTTGAGTCCACTGACCCCCCCTGGATCTGAATGGTCCCTAATGGAGGCCAAGAAGCGCTGCTGGCGACTAAACACCGCCAGGAGGGCAATCTTGCCCAGTTATCTAAAGTCTGACAGCGCCTTTTAGTTCATCGATCACTCACCAGTCAGAACTGCTTCGTCCACAATGCAGGTGCCTGCCAACAGCAGCATGTCAGCTTGAAGCACGACGTCATCGCCGCCCTCTACACGTGTCACATCATTTGCGCATTCAAACAGTCAATTGAGGCTAGATGTGAATCGGCAGTTGGCGAGCCAAAGCAGCGAAGATTTGGCACGAGAACAAGCGGCAATAACAACCCCTGGCCCTGGCCTGACCATCTGAACCATCCTCGTTAAAACTCCCCGCACCTGACTGCACCACAGACACCACATCGCCTGGCAGCAGCGCGTCTCCAGGCAGCTTGCCCCACTTGCCGTTGCGGTACACATTGAGTGGCTGCAGTACAAAGCAGTCGTGGGCAAACAGCAAGGTCAACAGCGGGCAACATACAGCCAACAAAATAAATTGCTCGCTCTATTGAGCATGCACCTTAAAATAGCTCTCATGCAATACTGACCCAACAGTGTCTGAGCCCAGTGCGATCACGCACCTGCTTGGGTGCCTGCAGGCGGCGAACGTCGCTGAGGTTCTTGATGCGCTGCCCCACAACCGTGCACTCAAAGGTCACCAGCATGCCTAGGGTGAAGAGGGAGTAGTACCTGCATGTGTGTGGCGGTGCAACGCCTGATGCTGTGGCATCCAAGCCGTACATGCGGGGCTGGCAGGCCGCTACAAAGTAGCCACGACGGGAAGCGCCAGCATGGCTACTTGCTTCAGTGACACAGCCAACCCGCCAAGTGCATGAAACGTGGCGAAAGCACCGTTTGCATGAATGGGTTGCGAGCAGTCCATTGTCGACAGCCGTGCCTTGGGCCTGAGCCACACAACATGACAAACACCAGCCACGCCAGAGTAGGGCTCACCAGTAGTCATCCAAAGCCCACAGGCCAACACAGAAGACCTGGAAGCAGAAGAAAGGGGCCAACAGCTGTTCCCATAGCAACTCTGCAAAGCGCGGAACAGGGACCTCAAACTTGTTTGGGCCCCAGCGCTCCAGAGCTGCCACCAGCTTGCCCTCAGAGCCATAGCCGCTGCTGGACCGATAAGCCGCAAAGATTTCCTGCAGCAGAAGGACGAGGCACAGTGCCAGAGGGATCAAGGTGGGCAGGCAGGCAGGCGAGGCTAATGTCCGCATCGGGCTGCGCCATGTGGTTAAAACAGACGAACAGCAGACTTGCAGCGCACCAACGGGGTCAGCGAAGCATCTCCCTACGAAATATGAGACCACTTATTTGGTTTTTTTAGTAAGAAGAACGTGCTTCATGCTTGGAATCCTTGGGTGCTAACCTTGGTGGGGTACTTCAGTTTGCGGAAGGTCATGGCGTCCGAGTCAAGGATGAAGTGGAGTTTGCGGAAATCAAAGCTAATGATGGCACCGGCCTCCTGCAGGTACAAATTGTTTACACAACGGAGGACAACCGAGGTGGAAATACGAGCGGGGCTAACATGATGACACAAGGCTACAGGTAGACCAGAGGGCAGCCCTTATAAACACCGTTAGAAAGCATCTGCCAGCACGATGCGAAGCTATGCTGCCCGCCTGAACCCAACAAGCAAGACCTACCGCTAAAATCCCTTGATTAGCACTGCCAGAGGTAGCAAGCAGCCTCACCGTCTGCTTGCCGTGCAGCGGCACAATCTCCTTGGTGCCCACAAAGGCGTGGGGCACCACCTTAACATGCGTGGCGTCACACAGCTGGCGCACAGGCCGGAAGTGCATCCGGCTCTTCAGCTCCACACTCCAAACACTGCCCAGGTACGTCAGCGCCTGCCCGATCATCAGATTGGGGTGTTGCAACAGGAGTGGTTGCGGCAGCAGAATACTTGCCGGTGAGCGCTGGTGAGCGGCAGCAGGTCGTCTGCCAGCATTATTCTTCAGCTCAGTTGCATGCAAATGGATCAGCGCAACTGAGTGATGCGATAGTGAAACCTCACGTCTTACAAACTACTCCAAACAGGCTCACATGATTTCAAGTTGTAGGGGTTTCACCTTCCACAAACCAGGCAGTCCGGGATGCCTGCAACGCTGTGCCGAACCCACTCACATGCAACGCCAGCAAGCCGTAGGTGACCAGTTGAATGAGCATGAACTTTTCGCCGCCATCTCTGATGAGCATCTGCAAGGCCCAGATGGGCCAGGCCACGTACAGGACCAAGAAGGGAGCGACATCCAGGCGGTGCCACCTGCACATGGCGGGTTGGCAGCAGGCGCGTGGGCCAGTGAGCGGCAAGCGCTTTGCGGCGGCATCCAAGCATCTGGTTTCTCCCAATTCATTCCACCGAGCATATCAGGGCCTCGAAGCCCTGCAAAACCCCAAACAAGCACACCACGGCAGAAAGGTTTCAAGCCGTCGATCGACGCACTTGTCCAGCTTCCTATACAACGTGACGGATTGCAACTCTTTAGCCTGCACGGTTGGCAGGTCCCCTGCGGACGCCATCGTTGCCGGCAAGGGCCAGCTGAGCCTCGATCCCCCGCTGAAACCTCTCTTTATACCACTTGCTTAAAACCAATGTTAACGACCAGGCAGAATTCGCAGGAGCCCAGTCTGAAGCCCTGGGCAGTACACGACAGAGTGGAGGTACGGCGAGGAAGGACAGGAGGTGTTGCAAGCGGACATGGGTACAAGGGGGAAATGACCACAAAGTGATTGATAACCAACGTAGTGTAGATGCAGGAAGCGTTTGATCAAAGGGAGCTGTACATGCATATGGTGGCAATGCTGCAACTCCAGTGGAAAGTGCCGCCGCTCAGCCACCGCCACACGTCTACCACCATACTGATCCACATCGTCTGCAATAACACCACTCTGTTTGTACAGCAAGCTGCATCAAGGTGCTCAGCATTCCATTACTTAGCTCGTTAAGGGATGCTGGTAGCCAGTGCGGACAGCATCTGTGCAGCAGCTGTGGGCACGCCGGTTGCCAGCAACGCTGAGGTGGCACCAAAGCCCCTTCTGCCGTCTCTCTCCTCTTCTTGCGGCGGATCCATGTATCGACCTCGTATGTCGCAAAGTTCGTTATTCAAGGCATGAACGCGCAATATCAGCTGTGATAGCGCTCACGTCGGCGATCAAGGGTTTGAGGCGCGTGGAAAAGGGACCGGCACTTTACTCAGACGATTCAAAGGTTGCTTTTAAATGTCGGATTAGCACGGCAGCGGCTACCGACGCTTGAGGAGCAAACTTGGGCTCAGCGGGAGGCGGGCAGGCCGCTGCTCTCGTGGGTTTGGGGCAGCAGTGATTAGCTTCTCTGTTCTTCTGTCACTTGCCCACAACTCGCATGTCGCCCGAGTTGTTTGCAATAAGTGACCAGCACCCACCACTCCACCAACCGCTCCCGCTTCCACCCAGGCATGACTGACGCCGCTCGTGAGACGGTCACAGTGAGGCGCAAGACGGTTGTGTTGCCCACTTATTCCCCATGCGCGGCCGACCCCCACCCCCAATTCATCGAAAAACGAGTCTACCAGGGTAGCAGGTATCTTTTTGATTGCAGCGCCTTTATTGAAGCAGAGAGCTTTTGCTTTAAACCTCCGCTCCTGCTGAAGGTCCGCTGCGGGAGTTCCCTGGCGCCGTCATCAACCTTACAGGTTTCCCAACCCAGTGCACTGCGCTGGAATTTATAGGCATATTTGTTTTGTTTTGACATGAGAATTCAATGAAGGCTATTTGCAACGCATTCTTTTTGCAGTGGAAAGGTCTACCCCCTCCCCTTTGTTGATTGCATTGAGGAGCAGAAGCGAGACCAGGCTTGGGATGCAGTCTGGCTGGAAAATGAATATTTGCGGCTCATGATACTCCCACAGCTGGGTGGGAGAATACACGTGGGCCAGGTGAAGAATTCTGCACTGCAGCTGCAGTGACCAATCAGTTGAGTTGCATTATTCAAAAGCAACTGGCACTTAGGGAACCTGCGTTGCTCCAGCACATCCTGCCGCCAGATAGCAACCTTGACCCTTGCTATCCCGATTTTTGTGCAACGAACAGGACAAGACAAACGGATACGATTTTTTCTATCGGCAGCGCGTCATCAAGCCCGCATTGGTGGGTCTGGCAGGGCCCTGGATCTCTGGAGGGGTAGAGTTCAATTGGTAAGGGGGTGCCTGCAGCGCCCAGGCCTGCTGGGCTGTCAGCATTGCTTGCTGCGCTGTTAGTGTCGTTAACGAGTGCGGTGGCCAAACACTCATCGTGATCCTGTCAATGTTTCCGTTTGTGCCCCCTTGTGGACTGCCCGGAGGTAACTATTGGGTTCCACACTGACTGTCGACTGCAGTCTTGACTCTTTGCCTCTCGTGCTGGTGCTTGCTACCTGAGCAGGCCCCAGCACCACCGCCCCTCCACCTTCATGCCCTGCGATGTGCACATTGAGCGAGATGAGGCCAGTGGAGCTGTCACCGTGTGGTGCAGCGAGCACGAACCTATGAATAGGATGAAGGTGAGGATTGTTATGCTGGGCAGTCCGCTGCGTCCTTGCAGAGTGGCAGCTGGGAGGTGACTTTGGCGTCTTGCAGCCCCGGTCAACTGGCCAGCCGGCCACCATGCATCTTGCTCATGATAAGCGCGTAGCACCAGCTGGGCAAGGTTTTCAGCTGAAGTATTTTTCAGTTGACGTTGTAAACAACTGACTCGACCATTCTTCTAACATAATGTGTTGAGCATTCTTCAGGGTATGCATGGCGTGTGCCTGCACCCGGGTTCATCGTTGGTGGAGTTGCGGGTACGTCTGTACAACCGCACGCCACTGACCCAGACCTTCCTGTGGTGGGCGAATTTGGGGGTGCATGTCAACGACCACTACCAGAGGTGAGCGCAAACGAACCAAAGCTGCAGGAACAGGCAGCGCTGCCAACCAGGGCATTCCACTCTGCTGATTGCTGAAGGACAGTGTTACAATGTAATATCCGTGGTCTCCGGGCTGCAACCACAACTGCTGCTCGTGCTTGCTGACAGCCCTAATGCCATCGAGTCCCTTGTTTCCAACCGCCCATGCAATTGTTTTCCTCCAGCTTCTTCCCACCTGATGTGCGCTATGTGGCAGACCATGCAAAACGCGCAATGAGCGAGTTCCCAGAGGTGGGTTTAGTTCCCTTAGACTGCCATTCGTAGCTTACTGCAGGGAGTTGGGAGTATGTGGCATGCAGGGGAAGGCAAGGCGACTGGCTGGCATGCTTGAGGCCAGCATTGTTGTGCATTGTGTGGCTTGTTGCACTATTCAAGTGCGTGTGGTGTTCCCTGCTGCTTGCAGTGCCGCGGGTTCTACTATGGGGTTGATTACAGGTGAGAGTGAAACTATCACCTACTAGCAAGATTACATAGTCTCTGCATTGGTATGCTCAACCGCAGCAGGCAGCAGATGGGTGGCTTGGCTCCTTTGTATGGTCACATTTGTTCGCTTAATGCTGTTGTCATTGCCGCCTTGCAGGCCTGGCACTCGACTGGATTGGTACAAGAACATCCCAGTACCCACGTCCTACATGGTCTGCGGCACAGACAAGGTGGGATATTTTCTAGTATGTATCGTGTGTACTGGCTGCAGTCTCCCAGGCTTTGTGCCTTCTCAATCTATACTGCTAGTGCCAACACTCCTGCATGGAGATTTTCTTTTAGGCACCTGTACCCTATCATGTCCTGCCACCCTTGGCCCGTCCCGTACAGGATTTCTTTGGTGGTTATGACCACAGCGCGCGTGGCGGAGTGGTCCACGTGGCCAACCACCACATCTCACCGGGCAAGAAGCAATGGACGTGGGGCAACCACGAGTTTGGGTGCGCTGGCTGCTCAATGCTTCAACCCTGCAGGAGTCTTGATAGAATGCAGTGGAGTGTGTTAGTCTATATTGGTATGGTATGTCTGGTCTCTTGTTGTGTCCCCTTCACAGGTACGCGTGGGATCGCAACCTCACAGATGAGGATGGGCCCTACATCGAGCTGATGGCTGGTGTGTACACTGACAACCAGCCAGATTTTTCATTCCTGTCACCTTACGAAACAAAAACCTTTAGCCAGAACTGGTGAGTGGGCGAAGGGCGTGGGAGTTTAGCAAGCACAGCTGGGCAAGCTGCAGATGGCTGACAGCGCGTGTACTCAGGTTCCCAGCCACTTCCAGAAGCTGCATGTAACCCGAGTGCCGGCGGAACTCCACTCCATTATGAATATGATTGCTCACAGGTTTCCTATTCGGGACATTGGCTGTGCCCAGCATGCCAACCTGAACGGCGCAATCAGCCTTGAGCTGGAAGAAGGCGAGCGGGTGGCGAGACTGGGTGTGGCGGTGACGGCAGAGCATCCAGAGGCACAAATCACACTACAACGGCAGGGTCAGCGAGCGCCATTGCTGCAGGTGGCGGCGCGCCTGGGCCCTGGTACCCCTCTGGTGCAGCATGTGCCGCTGCCGGAAGGCTGCCGAGCGGAGGAGCTGACTGTGAGGGTGGAGGAAGCGGGGAAACAGCTGCTCCAGTACAGCCCTGAACCGCCGCAGCAGGATGCCCCGGTGCCAGACCCTGCCACCGAGCCGCCGGCACCTCAGGATGTGGCTAGCACGGATGAGCTATACCTCACAGGTCGGCGGCTGGCTTTGAGGGCAGCACTCAGCGAGGCTTAGGGCTAGGGCTGTGCTGACTCAACTGTGGCCGGGCTGGTGGAATGCCGGCAAACTTTGCCAGGCAGGAACAGTCTTGCTGCCAAACCCATACCGTGATCTGCACTGCATCATGTTCTTGAAAGACTGGCTTCGTACTTACGTCCCTGCTGGTGGTGCAAAATACCTTGTGTCGTTCAAACCTCACCCTCACCCTCTACCGTCTACCACCTGCCCGGAAGCAGGTTTACACCTGGAGCAGTACCGCCACCCCACAAGGGACCCCTGCCTGTACTGGCAAGAGGCGCTGGCGCGTGACCCTGGAGACTCACGCTGCAACAATGCAATGGGACTGTGGCACCTTAGGCGCGGCGAGTTTGAGGCAGCTGCGAGACATTTCCGTGCCGCCATCGCGCGCCTCACTGCCCGCAACCCCAACCCTGCTGATGGGGAACCTTTGTACAACCTGGGGCTTGCGCTGCGGCAGTTGGAGCAGGGTAGTGAGGCCTATGCCGCCTTTTTCAAGGCAACTTGGAACTATGCCTGGCGAGTGCCTGCGTACTATGCGCTTGCACAGGTATTGGAAAGGCTTGTCAGAGTGTGTTGTTGGCCCAGGTGTAATGCCGGCAAGGCGGTAATATGACTCCTGCTGTTGTTGCTGCTCGTGGGCCATGCTTGACTTGAGAGATTTCCCGACAAACAACAGGCTGCTGGAATATTTTGAGGCCTCTGTATTCATTGACTTTCTTCTGTCCCCAACAACAATTTTCTGCATGTACTGCCACAGATTGATGCATGCAGAGGCAAGTGGAACACCGCAGCGCAGCACTGCCATGCGGCCCTGGCCACCAACGCAGACTGCCTGCAAGCCCGCAACCTGTGCACGGCTGTACTGCGGCGTTTGGAGCGGTACAAAGAGGCTGAGGAGCTCGTGGCATCCAGCAGGGCAATGGATCCTTTGGACTGGTGGTCAGTGCACCTCCAGGGTGGTGCATCGGCGCTGCGCTGTGACACACAGACAGCGCTTGATCTGGCTTTGGACTATGTAGGCGCAGGTGGGCTGTTTGTGGGCTTGCAACTCATTTACTTCACCATCTTTAACCCTTGCCTCTGCCATCTGAACATGCTCTGGTCTGAGGCGCACCTTAACAGCTCTACTGCTGCATTGCCGGCCCAATAGCTTTGTCCTGCGTTCACCTGACTCTGAACACCGCAGAAATTTCAACCTTGTTAACTTTGCTCTGGTTCCTTGCTCCTTTCCAGGCCTGCATGAGGAAGCACTTGATGTGCTTGAGCCTCATTTGAATGCCCCTCAGTCCGGAACAGCACCCCTGCTGCACTACTATAGAGCCTTCTTCTACCACAAGCTAGGGCAGGTGCGCGCTGCTTGGGCTTGGCTTGTGTGTGCTATTTGTGTGTAGCTGGGAGACTGCAACACCCACTCGCACGTCGGGTCCGCGCTGGTAGCCGGCAACACCACAAGCCTGCTGACTGTGAACTACTCTACACAGCCAGTTTAGGCTTCAAAAGCGGCGGTGCTCAAACCTTGCGCACTTCCCCCGACAGGCCGAGAAGGAGCAAGAGTGCCTGGCTGCCGCTGCTGCCGCACCGCCAGACTACTGCTTCCCGGCGCGGCTGCAAGAGATTGCCATCCTGCAGCACGCAATGAAACAGTCGCCTGAAGACGCAAGGTGGGGCGGTCAACCGCCGGGCTGCCTGCATGCCCTTCTGCCTGATGTGCCCCCCTTCTTCAGTTTGTTGTTGTTGGGGATGGCAAGCGCTGCAGAGGTGCAGTGCGCTTGCCGCAATGCTTCCTCCTGGCAGTTTGTGCTGCCAGTGCGCTAATGTGCCCTATCCGGCTCTGCCAGCACTGCCCTTCATCATAATCGTAGTTTTTTACTCCATGCGGTACGCATTTGCAGGGTTCGATACTACCTCGGTTGCCTGCTGTACGACCGGCGGCGGTATGAGGAGGCCATAGCATTGTGGGAGGAGGCAGTACGCCTGCATGCGGAGACACTGCCCTCCGCCTGGCGCAACTTAGGAATTGCCTACTTCAACGTCCGGCAGGTGGGCCGGGTGCGGCTGGTGCAGACAAGACCTGGGTGGTGCAGAACAAGATAGGAGCACCCCAACCGAATAGTGCCGTTGCAGAGCTGCTCAAGCGCGTGTTTTGTAACTGCTTAAGTCACATGCAAAACAGTTGGGCATCAGTGGAAGCTCCTGTCCTTCAAAATGCCTGGCTATTCCTGGCGCCTGCAGGACCCTCAGCGCGCCGCTGATGCCTACCACCAAGCTGTGGCTCTGGCCCCACAAGACAGCCGCTTGCTGTACGAGCGGGACCAGCTGTCCAAGCGGCGGCGAGTGGCACCGGCAGCGCGGTTGGCTGCTCTGGAGGCCCACATGGACCTTGTGAGAGAGCGAGATGCCCTGGCTGTCGAGGCATGTGCCTTGTACAACCAGCTTGGCCGGCCACAGGCGGCCGCAGAGCTGCTTTCTTCCCGCCACTTCCAGCCCTGGGAGGGAGGTGAGGGTGCTGCATTGGGGCAGCATGTGAGGACCCACCTGGCCCTAGGGCGAGCTGCGCTGGCGGAGGGGCGTAAAGAGGAGGCGGTGGAGTTCTTTCAAGCTGCATTGGGAAGCCCCCACAACCTTGGAGAGGCCAAGCACCTGCTGGCCAACGACTCGGATGTGCGCTATTGGCTGGGGTGCGCTCTGGAGGCGACAGGACGAAAGGTGAGCAGGGTTTTGTGCCCAGCCTCTGATAATTTTGCTGCCGGCGAATGGCTGACTGCATGGCTGGGCTGGGCAAGGGAACCTGCAGCAGCATAGCGCGATGTTCGTCTGCCACTGTGCTGCTTTGCATTTGTAGGCGTCTTATGTAATTCCTTGCTTCCCACGCCTCCTCCCAGGCATGTACCTCTAGCGATGGGCTGCTCTTGTTGCTGCTGACACTGATGCTGATGGCTGATGCCCCCAGTGTTGTGCTTCCTGGGGCTGTAGCTGACACTGCCGCTGCTGCCATATGTGCCACAGGAGGAGGCGGTGCAGCATTGGGAGGCTGCTGCCAGCTTCCAGGGCGACTTCCAGGGCATGGCTGTGTGCCCCTTCAGTGAGATGACCCTCTACTCCGCTCTGGCGCTGCGCCGCCTGGGACGTGAGCAGGTGCGCGGCAACTAGGACACTAGTGGCACTTCACTGCGGGCTTGCATGAGATGTGTCCTGCTGCAGCAGTGGTGGTCAGCCGCATGCCACCCACAACTTGCGGTTGGGCAGCACAGCTTTGTGTTGGTATAAAGGCAGATTGATCCTGATGCTGCTAGGCGGAGGCGCACATGGCATTTTATCTGATGCCAGCTGGCCTCTGCAGCAACTGCGACCCCCCCCCAC
>JAAMXP010003659.1:0-15618 GCA_019693395.1 Ettlia oleoabundans | reverse complement strand
CACCCACCCACACACCTACACCCACACACACCCACACCCACACACACCCACACACAACTGCAGGGACATGCTTGGAGCGGTGCAGCAGCAGTTTGGCAAGATGGAGCGATGCGCAGACCCCCGTGGCGAGGTCGCCAAAAACTTCAGGGTGCGTCTTGGCATGCTGGGTTAGCTTGGCGCTGCTTGGCGCCACAATTTGAGTAGGGTATTGGCATCTTGGGGCGCATGGCGTCACCTAAAGAGGTGCCTTGCCTTTAAGTAAGGGTCTGCTCTGGAACCAATGTGCTGAACTCGCTGCTCGCTTGTTGATGTGGTTTGCAGGTGCCTGGTTTCCGGGGCACTGTCAGCTTCATCACTTCCATGACCAAGGCTTTCTGCTCAGGTGCCATGGTTGGCAAGCTTACAAGCAGCCGCCTGAACGTTTTGCTATTGAAATGCTTGGCACCAACCGGCGAGCTGCACTGCTGCTCTCATGTTGTGGGCGGGTGCACCCATTGGGCGAGTGCCAGCCCCTGCTCAGCCTCTGGCATTTCCTGACTTGACAGCTCCGTTTTGTCCAGCTAGTCTGTCCTCAATCCTTCTGCACCCATTGCATGACGCAGACTGCAACCGGCTGCGTGTCATGGCAGACGGCAACCTCAAAGTCTGCCTGTTCGGCGCTAACGAAGTCAGCCTCAGGTGCGACCATGGGCCAGAGATAACCAGCTCTGGCTTTCTTTTACCATCATGAATGTGGCACATGCGTATGCTGCCTGCCTGTGATGCTGCAACAGTGCACCCTTAATCTAGAGCACTCGCAGTTGGCGCTGGCATGCATTGGCCTGCAAATCTATAGAGCGCATGCCTCACCTATACTCTCGATTGCACTGCACTGACTGTCCCTTACCATCATGCTTTGTAGCTGATGCAGGGATGCGATGCGTGAGGGTGCCAGCGATGCCGACCTTCGGGCCATTGTGTCTGCGGCGGTAGACCGCAAACGTGCCGCCCATGCCGGCATGTTTGAGCTTGCGGGCCGAAAAAATCGCGCCATGGTTAAGATTGGCGGCTGATTGAATGCAAAGACAGGGGGCCAGGAACTGCTGCTAAGCCTGAGTTTGCATCACAGCACTTCGCGGGTAGGCTGTCTGGTCACACAGCAGTTGGCCGGTAGGCTGTTTGGCTGTCAATAGTCAACCCAGGCAGCCTGTGACCCGCTCTGCCATTGGTTACATTGCACCTCTGAGGCATCCACCCTTGCTTTGCTTCGCCTACAACGCTGAAATTCTTGATTGGTTGGTGTAGTGTGCGGCTCCCCCAACCCCACGTCTCATAGCCGTGTGTGGCAGTAAGTAGTACCTCTCATGATGAGCTGCGTTTCCTTTCATTCCTCTGATTTGCCCATGCTCAGGTATTTCAGGCATCCTGACGCCCAAACTTGATCATGATGCCTTGTCCACACATTGTTCATAGACCATTGAGCCTTCTCCCTTTTCTTGTACAGTACGCAACTAATCGCTTTCGATATGTAATATTGTTTACCCAACACCCATGCCCAGGTCAACCTGACCAAGCGAACAATACCAACTGCAGCTCCAGTACTGTTCATGTACGGAGTAGCATATCAGAACGCCAGTCCTGTCGGTTTTCAATATTTTCACCAAGTGAGAGTCTTACTGAAGAGACCAAAGCTTGCCGCCTGGCGGCGCCCCCAGCGGGCACAGCACACGGTGTCAACACGACTGTCCATTTCGAGCGAGGAACAATATGGTCTGACTCGCTGTTGGATATGGCATTTTTGATGCAGCAGTTCTGGTGCTGGTGAGGTTGTTCTTACAGGGATGGTTCCTCGGCACCCCGGCGGCAGCCCGGGAAACCGCCAAGCCGCACTTTTGCGAATGCGGAATCGCTGGTCGTTGACCGCCGTGTTCCTCGGCCTCGTTTTTGCTGCCATCGTTTGGTGCAGCGGCTCTCGTATCGGAGGCGGCGGCCGTGCTCAGGTGGGAAACATTGGGGATTAGCATCGACGATGCGAATTCTGCCACCCAGCGCGGCAACACGGTAGAGACAGGACCTCCTCACACTGCAACTTCTGCCGCTCTGCCGGACCCGTGAGTAGCAGCTTCCCATTCCTCATGTGCTGCTCGCCATGCAGATTACTCGCACCAACCATAGCAAGACTGTGGGGAAGGCGCATAGAGCGGCAGCGCAGCAGCAGCAGCAGCAGCAGCAACAGGCGAGCGCAATTCCCGTAGAGGCGGAAGCTGCAGCTGCCACCTCTGGCACCTTTGATTCAGACACTGCTAGCAGTACAAGCGATTCAAGCGAGGATAGCGGTTTGGATGAGCAAGAGCAACTGCTGGAGGCACATGATGGCGGCAGTGTGGGGGCCCCAGAACCGGAAGTCAACTGGGAAGAGGGAGGGGCATCTGAGAAAGCACTGGATGCAGTGGATGGCGCTGAGGGAACAGCAGCAGATCAGCCGCAGCATGATGAGACTTTGGGTGACAATGATTCAACTGCAGCTACAGAGCAAGAGGCAGAGTGGGAGGAACAGCAGCAGCAGGAGGAAGTGGAGGAAATGGACCATGAGCAGCAGCAAGACCAGGATTCAGAGCCGGTACCAAAGGTTGCACACCACGACAGGCAGCCGTCGCCGGCAGTTGGGCAGGGCAACCCACCACAGCAGCAGCCAGCAGCTCAGTCGACAAAGGCGGGCCAGCAGGCCGAGAAGGACGATGAAGAGGAAGAAGCTGGGTGGCAGCCCGGCGGCCAGCTGCGCTGTGCTGTGATCAACAACCGGCCATGGCACCTGGATGTTGCTGCCGGCCTGGTGTGGGCCTTCCAGGTGTGTCACCAAGGGCATAGCAGCTCCGTCTGCCTGCCAGCTTGCCTGCCAGCTTGCCTGCCAGCTTGCCTGCCTACCTGCCTGCCTTCCCTACGTCCGCCTGCCTGCTTGCTGAGTTGTAAACATGACAGGGCAGTCTTCTATGGCTGGTGCTGGGGGTGAATCTGCCTGTCCGTATTGTCGTTGAACACACTCTACTCTGCGTGCTTGCATGCTGGCCTGCCCTGTAAGTTTTGCTATACGGTGCCAAACCGTGAGAATTTCCTGGCTTTTTTGGCCGCTACAAGGGAACCGAATTTGTATCCGTGCCTGGCATATGCTGAAGGAAGGCGCTGTCCCGCGGCTGTTGCAGGCTGCTGGGTGCAATGTCACACTATATCTGCCGTCCAAGAACGTGTTTGGCATAACGGTGAGGTCAGCAGCATGCTGGCTGACCTGCCTGTGGGCTACAGCCTATGGCCCCGGGAGTGTAGAGATTGGTGCATAGCCAGCCTAGCCTGCCCGCCCTTTGGCTGGGCTGTTGCTGCTTGAACATCTCCACGCAAAGGCAATGCTGATGGTAGGTAGTGTGAGTGGTGTCGGTAGTACTGTGTGGTAATGTTGTTGATGTTGTTACCCTATGCTGATACGTGTGCAGGACATCATGAGTGGGTGGTTTACCGGCAGCTATCGCACTGTGGAACACCTGTTGAACGATGCATACCAGGCAAGCGCCAGCAGGCGGCTGTCGCTTCCTAATGCTGCTTTCGGTGCCTGCATGGTCAACACTCCGTACTTGGTCTGGACGTTTCTATAGAGGCATGAAACCTGCTGTGTTTGGGCAGCCAGCAGTGAGTTTTCTGCCATGAAACAGCACTGCATGGGCATAGCGCAGCATGTGCGTTTTGCTACAACTTGCTAAATGCCCTCACCTTCCACTACGGGCTAATGTTGAGCGTCCTTGTTCTGCCTGAGAATCTCTGTCTTCCTTGCCGCCCGGTCGCTGCAAGGCTGCGTGTGCACTTCTCGTCGGCTTCTGGTGCTGCAACCGCTGCTGCTGAACCGCGCCTCGCCACTTCTGCCCACATTCTCAACAATGCTCCTGCCGTTCCCACTTGCTGCCGCGGCAATCTCCTGCCTTCTCGCTCCATTTCCACCCCCCCTTGACACTTACTGCAGTAGTTTCAGTGAACGGTTGTTCATCTTCCCTTACACCGCAGTACGATGTGTTTTTCACCCCCCCTGCAGTACGATGTGTTTGCGATGTCCACCTTCCCTGAGACCCACACCTCTCTGCTGGACAAACTGATGAACCTCAGGCTACCAGGGCGCAGCGTGCTCCGCCGACTGACCCAGCGCTTTCTGGCCGTCGTGCACAACCCCAACGTGATTCTGCGGCGCAAGAACCCGTCCACCTGGGCCCGGTTCGTCGCCATGCAACCTGTGAAGAAGTAAGGCGCTTGCGGTGGCGAGTCGTTACTGGTTGTAGTCGTTCGCTGGCTGTTCGGGCTTCTTCTGCCCCTCAACATACCCATTATTCAGCGCAGCGACGAAATTTAAAGGCACATTGTTTGTCAAGAGCCCTCCCCGGACCATTGCAAAAGAAACCAACATCTGCACCGACGCCTGCCACCTTTTCTTGCAGGACCGTGTGGCACGATCGGGAGCAGTGGCCCGCCTACCAGGCTCGTCCCCTGCAGTTTGTCACCCTCGCCCCCTTTGCATCAACCTACCTAAAAGAGCTGCTGCACCAATGGGCCTATTACACCAAGGGGCCCGTGGGCACGTGGGAAGTACCTTGGATGCCACCGCTGGCGCCCTGGCTCCCCTCGTTTGCCGCCGGCGCTGGTGGCAGCGGCGGTGGTGATGCACCAACTGATGTCAGTGGCGCTGATGGTGGAATCTACAGCGGCAGCAGTTCCCTTCGCCATCTGTGCATCCAGGCAAGCGGCAGGACAAATTTGGGGTGTAATAGGGGCAGGTGTTACTCAGCTCACGCCACAAAGGCTTCCAGCAGACGGCTCGTTCCGCAACTGCGGCACCATGGTTTACCAGGCGCTACTGCGCACCATACATAGGCTTGTATCCCAGCCCAGCTGCTCCCGGCTCTTCTGTTGTTTGCCGCTCTTGATAGTTATTTGCCTGCTGCCAGCCAGCGAGCGCCTTCCTGCCCGCCGCCTGCGTGCCTGCGTGCCTGCCTGCCCACCCACCAGCAAATCCGCTTCCTACGCCTGCAGGGCATACTGGACCCTCGGCGGCGCGACTATGCCGCCGCCTTTGAGGCCCTCTCTCACCCTGCTGTGCTTGCTAAGCTCAAGGAGCGAAAGGAATCGCTGCTGCTGCTGGGCCATGTATCCAGCAGGCGACCCCTGTCCATCCCGCCCCACCTGCGCCCCTATGCCTACAACATCAGCGGCCTGCCTTACAAGGCGAGTGAAACCCTGCTGCCTTGCGCTGCGCTGCGCTGGCTGATGCAGTTGGACAAAGGTCGGTGCCAGTCCTCCCCCCCAGCGGTCTGATCCATTTGTTTGCGCCACGAATCACTTCCCTCACCATCTCCCTATTGGGTCCCCCGGACCCAAACTCATGCCCAACTGGCAAGTCATCCACCTGCAAGTTGGACTATATGCCTAGGCCTATCTTGTCCTGTGTTGCCCTCATTTCGAGTCGCCCTGTGCCGCCAGATCGTGTAGTAGGTTGCCTGCCATGCATCTGGCATCGCCATCCTGTTATGCCACCCTCGTCACCCTGCATGCTTGCCCAGGTTCCCTCCCCCTTTGCTTTGAAACCTCTCATTGTGTGTTTGCCCGGCCGCTTTGAGCTGTGTTTGAACACACGCCCTTGCTGCAGGAATACTACGACACTCTGTCCCGCTGCCGCGCCATCCTGCCCGCTTTTGCATCAGGTGATGTACAAGCGGCTGCCTTTGATGCACCAACGTGCATGTTGTGATTTGTTCAAAGCTTCCTGACATGCGACATGCTTGCTGCGCCATGGTTGTGCGTTACATGGTGTTGCTGGATAGGCGTGGCACGTGCAGGCTGGCAGTTGTTGGCCCCTGGTTTCACCCTTCCCTTCCGTGCTGTTGCTGCAGATGTATACCTGATCAACAAGACCAGCAGCACAATTGCCACCTCAATCAACGTTGGCACGCCGATGGTTGCGGAAAGCAGGTGCGTTGTAAGGTGGTAATGGTTGGCACTGGAAGCGGAGCAGCCACTCTGCATGGCAGCCAATCAGTGCAGACCGGTCGAAAGCGGTACATGTATAGGCAGAACTGGTACGATTTTCCTGGACTGCAGTGTCGCCATTTGTGGTTGTCTTGCTTCAAGCTGACCCCTCTCCTGCCCATGGCTGTGTGTGACCGCGTCGTGCTTTTGCTTCCAACTGCCAATTTCGCTGCTGCTGCAGGGTCCTAAAGGCCTACAGTTTCCTCTCCCAAGAAGCGGTATTCACATATCGGCCGCCAAACGGTGCAGCGTCGCCCGACATTGCTGCGCTGGCAGATGCCGAGGCGCATCGCTTCCTATATATCAACGTGACCGAGACGTCAGAGGCGGGTGGCGATGATGACGCTGGTGATGATGAGGAGGGCGAGGAGTGGGCACAGGAGGGGACAAAGGAGACAGCCAAGTCGGGAACGAAGCAAGCAGCAGAGGAGCAGGCGGCAAAGGATGACGGGGATGACCAGCAGGTCAAAGCGGGCGGTAGCGCTGAGGCCGAGCGGCGGCGAAGTTTGCTGGGCGGACCGGGGGTGGTATCACCTCGGCTGTCGAGATCGCGTCGCCTGTCTGCCGTACAGTCTCCAGGGACCGGATCAGAGTTGCCAGCATGGCACGTGCAGCCTCTACTGCAGCAGCAAGAGCAGCGACAGGGTGTGCGGAGTTGGCGGCTGCTCGAGCCTGGCGAGCAGGAAGAAAGGGCAGGCAGTGGAGACAGCAGGGAGGAGGAGGAGGAGGAGGAGAAACAGGAGAGGGAGGGGGATGATGCGAAGGATTGGGGGGAGCAGGGAGAGGCAGCTGAGCCGCCTGTCAAGCTGAGTGACAGCACTAGCAGCACCACTAGCACAGGCAGCAGCAAGAGCGCCAGCAGCAAGGCTGATGGCAGCAGCAGCAGCGATGTGGAGCTTCCAGAGGAAGGCAGTTACGCCCACGCCCTGCTGCAGCTGTTTGCACCTGGAGCCAGCTCAGCGGCGCATGAAGCGGCCCGGAAGCTGAAGCGGCAGCTGATGGAGCACAACAAGCAGGTGGCCGCCCAGTTCTTAGCGGAGGCGGTGGAGAGGGCCTTTTCGTCTGCGAAAAAGGCGGAGTTACGAGAAAAGAAGCAGCAGGCACGCTTGCAGAAGAAGGGAGACCAAAGGGAAGGAGAGGAGGAGGAGGAGCCGCCAGCAGCCATTGCAGCAGGGCCGGGAGCGGAGCCAGAGCAAGATGGCTGGCAGGAGGAGGAAGAGCAACTGATGGATGGAGACATGGAATCGTGAGGCGGTGCTTCACCTGGGAAAAGGCATGCCATAATTGTCTGGAGCGTGACGTTTTTTTTGCTTATGAGTCACCACTTGTTGTTCCATACTCGCACCAGCTGGGGCCGCCAGGGTCGTTAGCGCTGGCCTCACGGCTGGCTAGTTTGTCTGCGAGCAGACCTGGGCCGCATTGTGGCGCAATCAGTGGCAAGCTTGCCTGGGTCTGCATGCTGTTACTTGACTACTGGTTTCAAGGGCTGAATTCTATCAATTCATGATCATCCACGTTTTTCCCCGATTGTGCCTTTAGAAAACTGCACTGCGCTACCCGAATTCTTGCCTTAATGCTGATTGAGCAATGAATGCCTCAGACATATCGCTAATACAATCCAACTGGAAAAAGGTTGGGAGAACAGGACATGAGTAGTAAGAGGGTTGCACGCATTGCTAGACACTCAAAAGCCTCCTGATGCTGCGAGGCACAGCAGGAACAGTTGAGCTCACAGCAACTAGGCAAAAAACAGATAGGACACTCCAGAGGCTGTATAGCAAAGGTGGCAGCAAACAGCCTGCAGGCTAGGGCAGCCGGATGTCAGGCAGGCGCAAGCCGCCCTTTGGCAGCCCCACCGCTCCGTTGACGCCTGCTGCTTGCGGCGGCAGAGGCAGCAGAGAGGCGCTCTCAAGCGGCGACGCCTGTTGGCCGTCGCCCAGGGCCGCCAAGGCACCTGCTGCCAGGTTTCCTTGAAGCTTACGCACACCTTCAGCCATCATCCTGCAGCAGAAGGAAACTCAAAAGCCACAAGTAAGTACTCACTGTGTCCAGTCAAACTTGACTTCAGGAGGCAGACATAGAACAGAAAAGACTCAAATCAAGGGGCTGCAAGAACCCTGTGCCTGCAACATAGCTGCTCCTGCAACACAGATCTACGCGCAACGCAAAAGCAGAAGCTGCTGCTGCTGTTGCTGCTGTGCAGCATTCCATTGTAGCAGGTGAATAATGGCGCCTATTTATTTTCTAGCCGGCCTATGCAAGGGTTTCAACCCCCATCTCATACTGTGCTTGCCTGCAGCTGTCATCGGTGTCCTGCTGCGCCACGCTCTCCACCCACTCCCGCAGCCACTCCAGCCTGCTGACAAGCGCTTCATCAGCTGCATCTCTCGCGCCTCCTGCACCTGCCAACACAGCACCGCCTCCCCCTGCTGCAGCGGTCAGCATGGCGGTGGCCAGACGGGCTGGCGGTACCGCCCCCAGCACCTGTCCCGCCGCCAGCAGCGCCGCACGCCGCACGAAGGGCTCTGGGTGGTTGTGCACCCGCCCGCACCGCATGAGCTCGAGGGTGGCGGCTGCCAGGGTGGCGGCTTCGCTGCTCTGGGAGCTGGCCTCCAGGAGAGATCCTGCATGAGGCGGAGCAGGCTGGGAGGAACGGTGCTGGAACATTGCTGGGTTGACAGGGGTCATGCTGCGTGTTCAGTAGCGCCGTACTGTACTGGTGATGGTGAGTATTAAATTGGGCCGGGGACCACATCTAAATGAAAATAAAAGTACATGCTTCCATGGTCGCTTTGGACTGCCCCTCAATCAAGTTTGCAGCGGCACCTTACCACCCATCTTTCCCAGTAACCACCCAGCTGCCCCAGTACCCATCCAGCGACACCAGCAGCTTCCACCCAGTTTCCCCAGTACCTACCCAGCGTCACAAGAAACTTCCCCAGCAGGAAATGGTCCCGCCCCAACAGGTCGATGCCGTGCTGCGGCTCGTCAATGTGTCGCAGCAGCGCCGCCGTCCACTTGAGCGCGATTGGGGGGAACCTGGCAGATCATGGGAGGGAAGAGGAGGCTAGTGATTACTGCTGTTGTGGAAGAAGGTCAGTGTCCGGATGTTTTGTTCTTACACCCAGACACCCAGGGACCTTCAGCAGGAGATTGCAGTGTGAGGGGGAACAAGCTCAAGCGCAAGGGCGAAAGAGGCTGCACCAATTTTTGACGGCAGAAACAGCATAGAACGTATACACAGAGTGTTTGCAGTAGACGAGCGTGTGAAGCACTGTATGCGCGCTGTGGGGCCCACCTGTTGACGTGCACTGGCTTGCCCTGCCGTGCAGACGCCGCCGCCGCCAGGCTCCGAGAGGCGATGCGCGTCACTTTCCCGATGCGCTTGCTGCCGTCAGCCGTGGTGGTCAGCAGCCGCTGCTGCTCGGGAGTTAGCCCTGCCGCCGCTGCTACCTCTGCAGCTTCCGCATCCGCTCCTGGTGCTGTTGTTCCGCCACCACCCAACTGACCCCGCGCCTCCTGCTGCGGCGGCGGTTGCTTGGGATGCAGGCCGGGCAGCGGCGGCAGAGACGAGCCCGGCTTTGCGATTTCGGCCGCAGCTGCCGACAAGCCATCCAGAATCATTGCCCGCTGGTACACATCTGCGGTACGGCATGGCAGCATTAGGCAGTACAGTTGAGACGTGAGTAAGCTGAGCAGAAGCAGCGGTAGTAGCAGCAGGGCGAGGGCTGCAAATGGAGGCTTCTATATTAGCCTGTTCAAAAAGCCCAGACCAGCCAGTGTACGTGCAGCTCTGCAAAAACCTATGAACTGGGCTTTGAGGAAAGCAATATTGCATCAAGGGCGGCACTTTCAAGACTGCCGAGCTGCTTTTTGGGGGCTCCCAGCCACACAGCAGTCTTTGGCCCGTAAACCACACTCACCCATGCTGGGCCCATACATTTCGGCCGCCAGCGCCAGGCCGGCTGGCTCTGGGGCCCCCACCAGAAGAGACACCACGTCCCTGCAAACAAGCACAGGGGCAGAGCGTGGCTGATTCACGTGCTTAGCTTAGGCGGACCCTACAAAAGCCAGACACAATCCCGTTGCCCACGTGCAGTGCACCACAGAATACACAGTCCCAACTTGAGCGCTGAGCGTTGGTGGTGGGGTGCACAGTCGAGATGCATAGGCTGATACCTTTGCTTCAACTTCCTCCCAAACTTTCCTGCTTCACTTGCCACCCAGAATAGGGGCAAAGCTTGAGGAGCGAAAGTTTGGGGTAGGGTATCCAGGCGTCTGCAGAAATTGGTGTTACTCTAGCCCCGCCAACCCAACGCAACCCCAACCCAACCAACCTGAAGCGCTGCATGTTGGCCGGTGGGCCTTCCTCGGGCATTTCTTCATCCATCCAGCCGGGCACCTTGGTGTGGATCAGCGCCCGAGCGATTGGCACTGCAAAGCGATGAGTTGGCGGGGAGGCAGGCTGATACAGCGAAGGTAAATGCCGACAGGAAGGCAGGCAGGCAGGCAGGCCGGCAAAGTGAAGGTGCATGCTGACAGGCAGGCAGGCACACAGGAGGCATGTGGTTGTTTTGTATGGAAAAAGCAGCAGAAGAAGTGCGGCCCCGCCAAGCCTCACTGGCTTGCTGTATCTACGTGTGTACTGTACCTGCGTAGTGCTCCAGCTCATCTGGTGCCGCCCTGATGAGATACTCTGCGTGGCGCAGCGCTCGTAGCTGGCCCTTCCAGTCCGCCTCCGCCTTGCTCAACAGCATCTTGGGGAGGTCCCGCAGCTGCAACAAGGGGGAGAACCCCACGGGGCGGGAAAAGTAGGTTGGTGACGAGCAGCGTGTGGGGGTTGCACGTGATCGGCACCCTGGTGCCAAACTTAATTGTGAGCAGTATCTTTGGGAGGTACCACGGCGGCAGGGCGGTTGGCCGATGGGAGATTGATTTACACACTCACCTGCCCGCCTGCAGAATCGATTGCAGGGCTATACACAGGTGCCAGCCACAGTGCATGTACTAGCAGAAAATTGCAATTGGTAGCTCTGGCAGCCCCGCACTGAGATGATGCATTGATACTAGCATAGCAGCACACAACCAACACTCACCTGCAGCTTGCTCCGCGCCGGGTCTTCCTCGTCGCTTTCCTCCAAATCGTACTGCTCGTACTGTCCGCTGGATGTACTGCCGTCTGCACCGCTGCTGCTCACGCTGCTGACATCATCGTCCTCGCTGGCGCTGCCGGGCCACGCCTGGTGGTCGTCGTCGCTATCTGTCTCTGTAAGCGGACCCTCGAGCTCCTCAGCCTCTGCCTGCTGCCGCCCCTGCCGCCTCAACTCCCGCTCCCACCGCCGCTGCTCCCTTTCCACTCTCCGCTGCTCTTTATCGGAAACAGCCCCGCTGCCGCTGGCCTTGCCAGGGCGCTTGCCCGCGCCGGCAGCCGCCCCGCTGGACGATCCTTGCTGCTGTCGCTTGGCACGCGAAGCTGCAGCCACCGCTGCAGCCACGCCCGCCGGTTGCTCCTCCCACATCTCCTCTGGCAGAAGCTGCTGCAGCTGGGGTTCATCGTCAGCAAACATGGGGGGCTTGAAGGGATCCAGCAGGGCAGATAGCGCCTGACCCACCCTCATCGCCTGCCGCTTCACCGACTGCAGGGCATGGTGAAAGGGAGGGATGGCAAGGGATGGCAGTAATGGGCAACAGAGGGCGTGATTTGACAACTTTACAATGTGCAAAGCAAGCAGTATGGAATGTAGACTGCCATCGCTGGGTGGTGACCGTGCAGGCCCACTACAGCATGCCATCAGCTGTACTTTGCAACCCAACGGTGTAGCAGCACACCGAGAATCGTCCAGCTGCAGGTGCAAGTCTGAAGTGTAGTAATCTGGCTGGAAGCATCCCAGGCCAGCGGTATTTCCATGCCAGCACTGCAGCAGCTCCGTGCTCACCAGCAAAGGACTCTCCAGCCTTGTGGTGATGCCTCCCAGCAGCAACTGCAGCAGCTGGGGGTGCCCCTCCAGCTCCCGCCGCTCCACCAGGCGCAGGCAGCAGCACAGGGCTGCGGTCAGGTAGGCCTGCTGCTGGGCTGCCAGGCGCTGGACAGCCGAGGCATCGCCCCACAACTGCGCCACACGAGCAGCGGCATCGGGCAACAAGCTGCGGCCGTTGCTGCCTTTGTCGCTGGCTGTTACAGCCTTAACGCTGCTGGTTCCTGTTGCTTGGGCTTCGTTTGAGCCATTTTGGCGCTGCAGGAAGAGCAGCAGGCCATGCAGCGCGGAAAGCGGCGGCAGGTGCCGCTGCTGCTGCACAAGGAGCTTGTCAGTGAGCAGCAGCCGGGCATCAGCCCGCGCAGCCCATACCTGCGGCGGCAGCAAGCCAGACAGCGCCGCCACAACCGCCTGCGCCGCTGGATCTGAGGCAGGGGGAGCATCAAGCGGCAGCGGCAGCGGGGCAGCGGGATCTTTCTGGACACCAGCTTTCGCTCCAGTCGCTGCCCCTGATTCTGCTGCGCTCCCTGCGCCTGTGCCTGCGCCTCCTGCCACCGCCGCAGCTTCCTTGAGAGCCGCCTCCAGAACCTTGTCCAGGGCTACAGAGTCCGGCAGCGCTGCCACCACCCTACTGACCACCCTCTGATCCTGGCGAGAAGCAGGCACTTGCTGCAGCTGCTGCTGCTGCTTGCCGCCTGGCTGATCCAGTCCAAGGCGCTGCAGCAGCGCAGCAGCAACCAACCGCTGGTGGCCGCGGCGGCAGAAACGGGCCAGCACATCAGCCGCAAAAGCTGTGGCTGCTCCTGATGTTGTGGATGCTCTTGAAGCTGCTGCACCTGAGGCTTCGTGAGCCTGTGGGGCTCCTTCATTCTGCTCAGACGGCTGCCCACGTCGCTCTGAATCCAACACCGACTGCTCTCCTTTATCCAGGAGCAACACATCAGCTGCCAGCAGATCAAGAAGCTGCCCAGTAACTGCCGGTACAAAGGCCGCAGGCTGAAGATCCCGCAGTTCTACAGCAGCCGCACGATCTGGAACAGAGGCCAATGCAGCAGCCAGACTTTCTTCCTGGGGCTGCCACGCCCGCTGGGCCTGCTGAGCCTGCTGCTTGGCACACGGCTGCTCTGCAGCGCCACTGCTGCCTGCCTCGGCTGCCCCGCCTGTGGCTGCTGCGGCTGCAGATGTTGCGGCTGCAGTGGCGGCGGCTGTTGTGATCTGCTGGAGCAACTCCTGCACACCGCTGCTTCCGGGAGCAGCAAAGCGTGCCCCCAGCAGGCTCGCCGCCTCTTCCGCAGAAACTGCAGTCACACGGGTGCGACCGCTGCGGGCTGGCAGGCTGCTGGGTTGTACTGCTGATAGGTGGCTGCAGCGAGAAAAGGCAGCAGGGCGGTGGGGATGAACAGGAAAGATCCCATCTTTTGGGAAATCTAACAGTCATCGATTGTATCCACTACCACTCCCACAAACAAGTTACAGACTCTACATTTTCCTCGCAGGTTGCAGGTCTATTCAAGGCCTATGTTCCCTGCCTCACCTGGTCAAAACGTTGAGCAGCACCGCAGCGGGTGCTTGCTCAAACCATAAGTCAAACAGCTGGCGCCTATGCTCGTGGGACAAACGTGAGAGCCATTTGGGTGCCACAACTGCAGGAATCCAACAAGAGAAGGTGAGCCGGTGAGCAAAGTGAAGTGGGGCTGGGCACGAAAGCACAGCGTACCGCGACTGAGAGGGAGGATGCAGGGATGGGTGGCTTGAAGTACTGTATGCCTGTGCTGACGGACATGTATTTGCCTGCCTCCTTGCCTGACAGCAGCGCCTCAGATAAGTCTTGAAAGGCTGGAGAGTCATAGAACTGCTGACGGACCAGCTGCCACTGCTGCCCCGCTTCAACTCGCCCTGCTGCCGCCGTTGCTGCGTGCAGCAGCGCAGAGCGGCAGGAGCTCAGCTCCTCGCTGTCGCCCTCGGCGCCGCTGATCACCGACTCAACGCTGTCGGTACCCCGCAATAAAGTGCCAACAGCGTGCTCTAACAAACGCACAAGGCACTGGAGGTCTCTACACGAAGCGATGGCCCGGCAAAGGGCCAGCGTGTAGGCCAAGACATGGCGCCGCACCTCACCGACATCCTTCATGTTTGTTGAATGAACACGGGCGCCAAACACCCACCATTACTTTTGGTCCCTCAGCATGTCACAGCAGGAAACCTGCTGCCTGTATTCCGGCCCTTGACGTCATATTGAGCCCGACATTTGTGATTTGATGTAATAGCCAACGCCATGAGCGGGTTAGACGATTCCTTGAAAGAGGATGGCTGGGCCAGGGAGGTGCAGCTCGCCGTCACGGCTATCCCACGCGCCCAGCGGACCCTGGTACAGCAGCTGATAGAGCAGGCTGGAGGCAGGTGCGGAACCTCGAGAGGTGGGGTCCGCTTTGACTTTGAGCGGCGCAGCAGCGGCGCCGACAGCTGTTGGGACGCGGCCGACAGCTCTCACCTGGCGCATGCCTCTCCACTCTTACACCTCATGTCTTGCTTGCAAATACCATGCAGTTACTCTCCCAACCTCTCCCGCCGCTGCACTCATCTGGCAGTGCCAGCCAATGCGCTGCGCCCAGCTGCAACCAGCACCAGTGACGGCAGCAGCGGCAGCCAGCACCCTAGCAGCGGCTGCTCTGATAAGCTCCGCACAGCGCTGCGCAACCGGCAAAAGTGGAACTTGCACATTGTGGATCTCAGGTGAAGTAAGAGCATTGCGCTTCATGCAGGCACTCCCACTGTAAGCATCTTCTGCTGCTAACTGCTGCTGCTTGCCCAAACGCATACGGGCTTCCCTCATTTCAGCCTGCCCACCGTCTCCTTGCCGCAGGTGGGTGCTACATAGCGCAGAGGCAGGGCATCGGCTTAATGAAGCCGACTTCCAGCTGCCGGCAGAGGCGCTGGCGTTGTTGGGTGCTGCGCCTCAGGAGCAGGCAGCACCAAACCTCGCCTCTGCCGCTCAGAACCAAGGCAGCCGTATCACCAGCAAGAGCGGCAGCATGGGCAGCATACTGGCGGCAGACACTTCTCAACAGCCAGCGCCACAGCAGCGCCAGCAGCGGAAGATTCAGCAGGCGCAATTCCCCGCGAACACGCTGGCAGCGGCGGCAGCACGGGCGCAGCCGTATCCCGAGTCGCTGCGTCGCTCGGTCAACTCCCGCCCTCTCAACAGTTTTGGAAAGTCCCAATCGTTGCCAGAGCCCCAGCAGGCAGCCTCTCTGCAGACTCAATCTCCATCCGTCAAGTACAGCCTGCAGCGCAGTGGTCGCTGGCCTGCAGCAGAGGCAAGCACAGATGGCGGCGCGTCTCTGGCCAGCACCGCTCGTCGGGCGGCAGCTGCAGCGGCGGCAGCGACGCTGCCTGCACAGCTAGAGCGGCAGCGTTTGGCGGACGAAGCAGAGGCAGGTGAGGTTGATGGGGTTGATCCGGCCTGTCGTGGCATTCCTCACGGAAGTTTGTTGCATGACGGCTCTGCATGCTAGCAATGACTTTGGTTTTATGCTTATCAAGGATGCATGTTTGTCATACCAATCGTCAGCTTGTATCATCTGCCTAGACAGTACCCCCCCCCCCC